>SKCR01055301.1:0-62211 GCA_019454045.1 Zanthoxylum bungeanum
GACGTCCCAACACACTCCCGAGAAGCGACTATAAGGTAAGACCTGAGGGCACCATTACTATATTTTATGTTGTCGTTTGGACGCGGCATGCTTAGTGGACGTGTGAAATACGTCCAACCGGGTATGCGAAGTCCTCATTAAAAACGACCAAATTCTTTGGTCATGCTTTTCTTCATTTCGTATTTATTTCGTTGCTTATCCTTTTTAATCATCGTTATTTTATTATTTGCATTTTATGTCGTTATTTATTTCATTGTTATTTTATTTCGCATTTATATTCAGCGTTATTTATCTTTTTATTAATTTATTCCCTTTTATTATCATTTAATGTTCTGCCTTTATTTTTGTTTATGTTTTGTTTACTTTCATGTTCGTTGACATTATGTTAATGATGTTGGATAATATGACCCATAGCGTCACTATTTGCACAGAACATTGTGTTGCTGTGCAAATTAACTATGTAACAAAGGAAATTGCACTCTCGTCATTTGTGATTAGATCACCATAGATATATAAATGAAGAGAGGTCCCTATGATTAGTTCCTGGATTGAGATGATATGAGACAGTATCAGTCCACGAAGGTTAATCATTAAATATCCCTAGCCGTAGTATTATCGAGACTGACATCGATAATGCGGAATAGGCTAGTATTGCACTTTCGCGTTGTGCGCGTGTGAGGGCACAACGGCATAGTTCTCATATATATAAGTATTGGATACTTGTGCAAGTGCGATAGGAGGTCGTGTTTCACCGATGGTACGGGAAACAGCTTCGCTCTGGATAGACCCTTCGGAATCCCATTGGTATTATGACTAGGTGTCTATGGGAGGTCGAAATCAAGGTAGGTGTGTATAGTCTTAACCTGAGACTTGCATCGCTAATACTTACGACAATCGGTAAACTTTGGTTTATGGTGGTGGGGGATCTTAACTGGTTCTGTGTTCACCTCTTCTGGGTTTATCAGGAATCGTAGTGTATTGGATGTGATGTCAAGACGGAAGTGTCACTCCAGTCATAGTGGAGATGATGTCACGCAGGATACGGTATTAGTGCTCTTAAGTGATGCGCATCCAATCGTGATATTATGACCAAGTCATGCATATCCGATTATAGAGACTAGTTACCAGACATCCGATATGTGTTTCGGACGGGGCAGACACTTATCCAGCCCCAGCCCTAGCACGTGACTATCCGATACTGGGCCAATATGCACAATACAATTGTATACTACGCTTGATACAGATCTTTGATATTCTTGATGGATATGTCCGGAGAACTTGGTAGACTTGGTGCTTTGCTAGGAGTCGACCTTGTCTCGTAAATCGGTAGAACGTAGTACTTGGTACGTACGTGATTCGGATACTCCGATGACCGTATTTACTGCCAGATTATCCGAGGATCTCATGGGTCGCTTCCCGATAATCCACCGATGACGCACAACTCGCACTCTTGAATAATCTGGGATTATACAGAAGAGAGAGAAAATTAATCTAGGATTAATAACGGAGATATTTTATCTAGGATAAAATATCATCTAGAGAGAGATAACGATTAATTTGGAATTAATCGGTAAATTAATATATTCGATGTATTAAACGAAATTAGATTTCGACGCGGAATTAAAATTAGATTTTAATTCGGGCAAACGAGTTAATTTAGAATTAATTCGTTAGCGACGTAAATAATAATTTCGCTAGCCGCAATTATTCGATTTAATCAACGTCGCGACGTAAGCTCGGTATTTCGGAAATATCAAACCCGAACGCGTGAGTGCACGTGGGCCCACTTTCATTTGGAAACGTGTGGGGCCCACATGACACATGTCATTTTATGCATTACTTAATTGTTAATGCATTGCATGGTGATAGTGTACAATACACTCAATGGTTTTGCATGGAGTTTGAGTGTTAGACACTCTAAGCCATTGCATGATTTGTGTCATAAGTTTATTATTAATTTAATAAATATTATGGCATAAATATAAATTGATTTTTGGTAACAAAAATTAATTAATAACACATTTTTTTCTCTCAAACTCTCTCCTCTCCTCACGCCAAAAGCATGAAATGTTCACTGGTTTGGAACCAGAAATGGCGTGAACAAAGGGAAGCAAAGAGTGATTTTCATGGGGAAAAATCATGTGCTAGCACACATACGAGTCTTGCGAAGGTGGTAGGGAGGTTCCCCCATGAGTCGGGATCCATCGGACGAAGCTCGGAGCTCCGTTTCTTCACTCAAATTTCTGTTTTGCAGGACAGTGGACTGTTGCAGTGGGCGTGAAAGGCAGTGAAGAAAATGGCTTCATTCGTCTTCGATTCAACTCAACCGATCGATGTGAGTATTCCGCTATCTCCGTTGATGTATTCACGCATTATTTCATGTCTTGTTTGATCTTGGGACCTTATAATAAACCAACAAATGAATGTATATGTTATCCCATGCGGTATATCGGATGGAAACCCAGACTTAAATTCTGTAGCCAAATCTGAATGAACGGTAGTGCGGTCTGTACTTGAGATACAACTCCACGTACCACTCGGGAAATACTCACAGAATCCTGATTAACTTCCTATTATTTGCTATTTATTCATTGACGCTTTTTCGCCTTTGATTATTTATTATTTTCATTTTTGCATCTTGTACTCTTTAATGTAATATGCTTCCATTGTTTCTATTAATGTTTATGGGTATGCAAATTGTATGTCATTTGAATTATCTTGCATGTGATGCATAAGACTTGTTTATATCATGTGTAAACCCATTCATTACAACTGGCATAAGGGACCATTCCGAACCCAACGGTTTGAGGTCTTCCCTTGCGAGGGGTGAGTGCGGCCTTAAATCATTTCTCAGTTCACACTGGATGGCGACTCATTTATTCTCCAGTTTAGTCCCCCGCAGGCTACTCCGTACTCCCAACAGGCCGCGAGCCCGGACAGCGTCTCCTCATCTCTGTACCATGTCCAAATAAACCTCATTTATATTAAGGGGAATTGGTGAGAAGAGAAATACAAAGAGTAAAGAGATAATAGGCTGGACACGCAGGTCCAATTTAATAAATTCTAAATTTATTACAATAATTTCCAAAATTGCCCCCACCCATATAATATCCATCTGATATACATTATTAATACAAATACATCCAAGTATTAACACAAAACATGTTGTTCAATCAATCTAATCTAATCCAATTAATTAATATTTAATTAATGACCATCCAATGTTCAAATAACGATTTGGTTTGCGTGAGTCCAACTCGTTTAAGAATAAATACTCAAAGTGCGTATTCTTGAATTATATCGAACTACAATTTTAAATCCAATTTAATTTGTATTCAATACTAATTCGAATTTAATTCCAAATTAAATAATTACACTTATATTAGTGCCTTTTAGACTTGGATTCCAAATCTAATCCAAATGGGTCTCAAATGCCCAATTAACATCCAATACTATTCAATTAAAGTCCAATTAGCTTGCAATTAATTCTTTAGGCATGGGCTTTGGCCATTATGGATCCAAACCAAATGCCAAGGCCCAAGTTAGGAATCACCCTATGCCACAAAATCAATTTAGGCCCATTAGGCCCAATTAAATTATTGAATGCCCAATTGTCATATTTGAACTTTATGGAAATGGTTTTAGGCCCAATTGGATCCAAATCAATTGTCTAAAACCAAACTTGGCCCAACCAAGCCCATTAAGCCCAAATACAACAATTAAATTAATACATTATTCCAAATTACATATTAATCCAATTAAAGTGTAATTACCACAATTAATTAATTAATCCAATATTTCCAAAATATCAATTAATCTAATTAATCATGCTTTAATAATCCAATTCATGTCCAATACAAATTGAAGCAAAATTAACTCATTCCAACATGCTCAATTCCAACAAGCTCACGACAATACATGAAATTAACATCCAATTTTGATTTCAATCCAATAAAATCAACAATTAACATTCAATTTCATGCCAATTAACTTATCCAATTGTCAATTCAAAAAATCACCATGAACCTTTCTAGGGCACCATTCGGCCATGCATGTGAATTTGAGGAAAATTATTCTAATCAATTTTTAACAAATCCAATGATGCACAAATCCAATTCATCATCATCCAAACACAACCAAACAACCAATTTAGGTAAATCAAGCTCAAGCAAAAAATCCCAAATTAAAGTTTAGGACCCTAAAATTCAAATCAAGTTTAGATTCGCTCTTGATACCATTGTTAGTGTTCTAGACATGCCCAATATCTCTAAACAATGATTTGTGTGTGAATAAATCAAATGGAGTTGCGGAATACTCACATTGATCGGCTTTGAAATTTTCTAAAAAACTCCATGGATGTAGAAGCTCCAAGCTTTCTTTGTTGTTCCAAACTCATGGGTGAGTTTCCCTATCACCTTCAAGAGACTCCCAAGTGCTAGCTTGCTTGGAATTTTTGCAACAAAAATTTCCATGGGTAAGAGAGGCTCACGATTTTTGTGTTGGAGAGGAGAGAGGAAAAGTTTTTTCATTGTTGTGTATATGTTTCCAAAACCTAATGCTGTAATTGTATTCCAAAAACAAAAAAATGTTGGTTAAAAGTAAATGGTTTTGTGAAAACCAATTACTTTTGCCAACTACCACCATCACTTTTGACATGTGATGTGAGTTGTGGATCCCACCTAATTTTGAATTCAAAATTCAAGTTGGCTTACACAAAATACTTTATGCCCGGTTCGTTTAATCCGACTAAATGAATTTTCTGTCGCTAAATAATTAAATCCAATTTAATTAAATAATAATTCCTCGCAAAATTATTACGAAAGTCGCTTACGAATTAATTCCAAATTAATTCGTTTGCTTGAATTAAAATCCAATTTTAATTCCGTATTGAAATTCAATTTCAATTAATATATCTGATATATTATTTAGCCCAAATAAATAAATTAAATAGTAAAATCTAATTTAACTATTAAGTTTACTTTTCCGATTAATTCCAAGTTAATCGCGTTCTCTCTTATAGACGAATTTAATCCCAGATAAATTCTAGCCGTAATTAATCCCAAATTAATTTTCTCTCTTATAATTAATCCCAGATTAATTCTGTTCAAGTCAAATGTCATCGGTGAATCTTTGGCAAGCGACCCAAGAGATCCCTGGATATGTTGGCAGTAAATACGGTCATCGAACTATCCGAACACGTGCGTACCCGATACCACGTTCTTACCGATTTACAAGACATGATTGGCTTCTCGCAAAGCACCGTGCCTACTCAATTCTCCAGAAATATATTCAACATGGAATATACATAATCTGTATCAGGTGTGGTATACAATGTATTACGTATTACGATCCAGTATCGGATGTCACATGCTAGGCCAAGGGCTGGAATTGTGTATGCCTCGTACGAAACAATTATCAGATCACTAGCAACTAGTCTCTGTAATCGGATAATCATGACCTAGTCATATTATCCCGATAGCTACAACATTTAAGAGTACTAGTTTGTATCCATGCGTGATCATCATCTCCATATGACTGAAGTGATACTTCCATCTTAACATCACACCCAATACACTACGATTCTCAGTATACCCAGAAGAGGTGTACACATAACCTGTTAAAGCTCCGGACGACCAAAACCAAAGTATACTGATTGTCGCAAGTATTAGCGATGCAAGTCTCAGGTTAAGACCACATACACCTACCCTGATTCGGATTCCCATAGACACATAGCCATACTACCAATGAGACTCCGAGGGGTCTATCCAGAGTGAAGCTGTTCCCGGTCCAACGGCTAATAGAACCTCCTATCACACTTGCATAAGTATCCAATACTTAAATATATGAGAACTATGCCGTTAAACTTCCAGAACGCGCACAAATGTAATAGTAGCCTATTCCACATTATCGATGTCCAGCTCGATAATATTACGACTAGAGATATTTAATAATTAAACATTTCGTGGATTAATACTGTCTCATATCTTATTAATCCGATACTATTCATATGGACTTTTATCATTTAAATATCCAAGTTATCCAATTACAAAATGATAAAAAAACAATTTCATTTATCACATAGTTAATTTGTACAGGAACACCATGTTCTTTACAAATAGTGATGCTATAGGTCATAATTGTCTAACAATCCTTTGTTGTTGTCCTCTGCGAATCATTGAAATAAGTAGGCACTGTGACCACAACTTTAGTCACTTTATCATTTAAGAACTTTGACGCATCATCCACGAGCTTTCTCAAGACCTAAATCAGAAACACAAAATAAATTAATCATTAGCAAATATTCCACACTTGTAATATAAGGTACCTCTCCCAATTGACCAACTAAGTAAGTTAAATATGCTGTATATAAATTAATAGAAAGCATGCATATTGCATAATACAAAACTTATGTAATTACCAATTGTTTACATGTCTTTTGCTAATGCACGCGTGTACATGTATATGCACATAAATATGTATGTGTTATGAATACAATCTTCAATTACCACAGATGCTGTTGTGCAATTCTATATTAAAATTTATTATTTTTTATTCAGAGGCCTTAATTTGGGAACCCTAACCAACCGTCTATGTCGACTCTCCTCAATACCACCTCTGGATAATAGCTTTGATATTCAGAGTCATTAACGAATGGAGAGACAAACCTGTTGGAAATGTGTCTGCCATCCTATTGATTTTGGAGACCAGCTCCAGTTTCAGTCTGATGAGCATCCATTCAATAGTACTTTGCCTAAACAAGGAAACTTCTTCAACTATCACTGTAATTATTCAAAAGTCTTCATATTCTAAGGTTTCATTCCAAACCCAATAATTAAATACAACAAAATGAACAGACAGCTCGACCTTTGTGATCAGGAATCATGAAACATAAAATTACTTTTTCAGACTCTATGCTAACATTATTGTATGATGATACTCTTCCCTTGCTTCATTATGTAACATTGTATTTCCTTGATTTTGTGGCATTGTGCAATTCCAAAACGTATCATAGTTGTCCCCACCATTAAGAAATTACAAGTCATTGGATGATATGTGACTTCACACAAGTCAAATCGTGCAGGTGGATCAAAGAGCAGCAGATGCAAGAAAAGTAAGGGCAATAAAATGGATCTTGGAGTAGCTTCCATTACACGGCGACAGAGAATCAAAGATTGTGTAAACATAAATTTTGAAGGATATATTATTACTCCACAAAGAATGATCAACCAACAAATACCAAAACCTACATCCCTATTCCAAAAACCGACACCAACCAAATTCAACAAGATGCAGCTATCAACATTGTCTTTCACTACCTACCACTTCCTAGCAAGTAGCAACCGGACAACACGCCCCATAAACAAACCAGCACCCAATCCAAACATTCAAACAAAATAAATAAGTCCAAAATCCAATTTATCAATACAAATCAAAAGGACTCGACGTAACTTAAACAACCTAAAAACCTTCAACTGGTCCACGACATAACTTAAACGTGGGTAACAATTTTCCATCACGTTTCTCGTCAACCAAACAGAAAAATTTAGAAAATAATAATACTAAACAAATTTAATTCACTCCCTGCCCAGAGAATGTGATTTACTCACAACTAGCCCTCTCTCTCTATTTTTCATTAAATTTTAATATTCCTAATCTCACATTTTTTGTTTGTTACTGAAGAAAATTTTACGGTAGTAAAAGCAAAACAAAGTAAATTAAATTTGTTAGTAATAGTGCTTGTTTGATTTGATTTGCAGAATAAATAAATGGAGAGAATGGCTAAAAGTAGCCATCGTAAACCTAAAGCCAGGTCAAAGTTCGATTGCAATAGCGATCAACGAGATGCCTAAGTGTAAATCACCAGCCTTACGCCACCACAGACGGCGTCGTTCTGAAGCAGAGAGTGAGACTGAGACCGAGACCGAGACCGAGAGTTAATTAGGGACTGGGAGATTTAGGGAAAATGAATTGAAAGGGAGTGAGAGTGAGAAGAGAATTACGGATTTGAGAGAGAAGTATTTAAAGAGAGTGGGGAAAAAGAAAGGGAATTTTTTTTGTTATTTAAGTACCTTTAGCGTCGGAATTATGAATATGTCGCTATTTAGAGACGAAATTCTAATTCCGTCTCTAATTAGAGATGAAATTAGAATTTTGTCTCTATATATAGAGAAAGATTTGAAATTCCGTCTCCAACTATAGCGATGAATTTGAAATTCCGTCTCTAACTATAGAGACGGATTTAAAATTCGTTTCTAATCATGACTTCAGGAATAAACATGACTTCTTCCAAGACCATGCTCAAGTAAATCCCCACTTCTATATTAGTCTTTCACATAAGCACTTCTCCAACTTCAACATTACTCAAAATCCGTCTCAACTCATCAACCCAACACAACCATCATCTAGAATCATTTAATTACCAAGCATAATATCCTCAACATATTCTTACATAAATAAACCTCATTACATATTTATACTCTCAAAACACTTCTCAAAATGCATGCTAAATAAGGTGTGAATTTGGACTTCTATATTTCAAACTTACAACTAAAGATTAAAGGAAGAAAAGAGGATAAAGAACTTACTTTGCATAGGATGAACTTGGAACCTTCAATTGTTGGATCCAAAATAGCTTGAGGAAGAAGAAGAAAATTTGAAGAACTCTCTCCACGCCCACGTTTTTTTTTGCCTTGAGGAAGATGAGGGAATAGTTCCATTTTTATAGGCAACTGGGGTGATTTATATCAAGAAAATGGGCGGCAATAATTAAGCCACATCTCTCCAAGTCTAGACTATTCCTGAAATTACTGTAGTAGTCGCCAACATCTCGATTTTTGATCCGTTTCAAATTCAAATTTGGAAAAATATCCAACGCAAAAATTGTAGCTCTCGGTATAAGCTTTTCGGCGATATAAAATTCATAAAAATTGAATATTGTATGAGAAAACTTATGGCACGATTACTAAAGGCTATTCGGGATGAGACGTAAGCTAAGTTCCGCGTCAGAATTTCAAGGAATTTATTGAATGTCCCAAATGTCATTTTATGAGCTCTTACTTGCTCAATCAAGATTTATATCAAGTATTATAGCTCCGAAAATGTAATAGTCATAAGCCTCTAGTAATGTACAAGTCATTGGAGTCACCGGATGTTACAAATTCTCCCCCTTAAATAGGATTCGTCCTCGAATCCTCTTTAAAACTGGAATTTTAGAGTCTGTCTAGATCTGAAATTCTCGATATTGAACATCTTATCGCAGGTCACATGATTCACATGCTATTTCTTAAGTCACTAACTTTTAACCGTCTAGATACTCATTCTCGATTTCGCTTCATCAAGTATAACACAACTCCCAACAACTTTCCATATGTTGTCATCATACCTAAGATAATAGAACTATCCAGCTGGATTTGAATGATATGTCTTGGAAGTCATAACTAAGATTATTGTAGGACACATAAATTGATGACGCTGTTCTGGGCTAGCGGCCTAGTTGGGAGTACGGAGTAGCCCACAGGGGGAACTAAACCGGAGAAATAACATGGAGTCGTCACCCGGTGTGAACCGGGAAAATGATTTAAGGCCGTACTCACCCCTCGCAAGGGAAGACCTCAAACCGTTGGGTTCAGAATGGTCCCTTACTTATGCCACTTGTAACGATATGATTTGTGCAATAATCTAACCAAGCCTAAGCAACATATATTTCCAAGGATAATCTACTTCTAAGTTCATACATAAAAAAATAAATTGGAATAACAGAAATCATATAATTTCATAAACACATTATTTTGATAAACACAGAGACGCAAATAAACAATCATTGTACAATCATGCATATTAAAGAGAGGCAATTAAGTGCAAAAATATTGAAGAGAGCTAACTAAACATATGATGGGGAAGGGAATGACTAGGGGAATAAACATGCATGAAACATGATAAAGGAATATGTCCAGTGTGTGCGCGTTCATGTAGCGTTCGTAAACGCGTTCGAACGGTAAACATAATGCAATCGTTCGAGTAGCGTTTGATAATGCATTCGAACGATAAACAGAATGGCCGCGTTCGTATAGCGTTTGATAACGCGTTCGAACGGGATGAGACCTGATGCATGATAAAATAAAATACATGCGCGTTCGAGTAGCGTTCGTAAATGAGTTCGAACGGTAAACAGAATGTAAGCGTTCGAGTAACGTTCTGAGGCACGTTCGAATGGAAATAGGACAGAATGCATACGTTCGTGTAGTTTTCATAAACGCGTTAGAATGAAATAAGACAGAATGCATACGTTCGTGTAGCGTTCGTAAATGCGTTCGAACGAGATTGCCAAAATGGCATCTGAAATGACACAAACACATATATGGATAATCAAATACACAATGTAGGACCTCTTGTGCCCGATGGAACACATTTCACATTCAACCGGGTGCACCTCATCCGGCGCGGCAAAAAATCATGGAAAAGGTAGCCTTTTAGGCATTTCCCTCGATTAGAGGACCTTTAATCCACCCTAGTTAGCCCATGCGCACAAGAATACAATGCATGCGTAAATAAAGTAATGATATGCAAATGGTAAATGACATAATAAAAGGCGCGTCAAAACATCATGGTAAAGATAGCCTTTAGGCATTTCCCTCGAATAGAGGACTTTTAATCCACCCTAGTTAGCCCATGCGCATTATATTACAATGCATATAAAATAAACACAACAATAATATAGGACCTTGTATGCTCGATTAAACATATCTCACATTTAATCAAACATGCTCCGTCCGGCGCGGCAAAACATCATGGAAAATATAGTCTTTAGGTATTTCCCTCGAATAGAGGACCTTTAATCCACCCTAGTTAGCCCATGCGCACTATATCATCATGCATAAATAAGTAACATGCAGAAAGTAATAGCATACTAACGACTAAATCATGCTAAAAAAATAAATAACATACTAGCAACCCAATCATGCTCGAATACAAGGTTGGATGAAACGAAATGTGTGAATCTCTCAAGTGGTACGTGGCATTGTATCCCGAGTGCAAACTGCAATACCGTCCATTCGGATTCGACTACGGAATTTACGTCCGGGTTTCCATCCGATATACCACAAGAGATAACACATGTTCCATTCATTCAAGGACCACAACATATATCATCAAACGACTTTCATGCGAAGGAATTCTAATCAACAACAAAAAAGATTAGAATAAATAAGAAGGGTGCCCTCAGGTCTAATCTCTTAGGTTGTCTCTCGAAAGTGCGTTACACGGCCGTCAGAAGGGTTGATGCTCCGCAACTCCTCCGGTTCACTGGTCCGCTACTCTTGTTCGCTGCTTTGCTATTTTGAGCTGTCATTTCCTCTGTTTTGCTGCTGTTTTACTGCTATTTCTTACGGTAATTTAAGGGTTTTAAAGTGAAGTTTTTTTTGTCACTGTTTTGCTATTTTAAGGGACTGTTTTTGGCTACTGTTTGCGGTGAATAAGGGCTGTTTGGGGTTGGTTGTGCGGCAATATAAGGCTGTTTTGGTGATGGTTGTGCGGCAATATTGAGACTGTTTCTGGTGTTGGTTGTGCGGCAATATGAGGTGCTGGATGGGTTGTGAATCTCAGCAATGTGATGGTTATTTTCTCTTGCTTGGGACGTGAATGCTCTAGCTAGGGTCCTCAAGGGTTGGTTTATGGTCATTTTTTTAAGAAAAAGTTTAGGGTTTCTCTTGTTTGAATAGGAATGGGATCAATCAATTATGGGGGGAATATTTATAATTAGTATCTCACAAGGAAAACATCTAATTAAATTAGAGAGGTGATTTGTTCAAATTAGGAATGAATTTATTTGATTTTATTATTTAGGTATGTGAATTATTTAGATTTTATTTGATTTGTTTTAATTTCACCATGTGTTAAATATGTGTTTTGTTATTTTTGGGTGGGTTTTGGAGGGCTAAATGGGCTTGGGCGTGAGGCTAGCAACAAAACCAGAAGTACCGACACCATTTGAACGCCTATTCAAACGCTACACGAACACCCGCAATCTGCTTGACGTTCAAACGTGTTCACGAACGAAAGCAGTGAACATGTGAATTGAATCCTATGACATACTTATTCTGAATTTCCCCTTCCGACATTCATTTCCCGTGACTTTCACAACCTAAAGAGTAGTGCCTCCGTACGAGACTCATCATCGGGACTTATATGCAAAATGTAGTGCCTACAGTCTCCCCTACTTTGATGGGACTTGTACAGTGTGTGCAATGACAATCCTATCAAAGTTGTGCAATGCATTTTTACTTACCTGGCTCGCCAGCTGCCACCTGACTTGCCTGCTGCTTCGAGCTGAGTTGATGATGCAGTGGACCTCGATCTTGGGATGCATCCCAATAACTGCAACTGACAACGGGGGCCTCGATCTTGGGATGCATCCCAATACTGCTGACAATGTGGGTCACGACCTTGTGATGCATCCCCAAAACTGATGATGCAGGGGGCCAACGACCCTGGGACGCATCCCGATAACTACAACCGATAACGGGGGCCTCGACCACGGGACGCATCCCGATAACATTGAAAATATGGGTCACGACCCTGGGACACATCCCCAAAACTACTGATGATGTGGGTCACGACCCTGGGACGCATCCCCAAAACTACTGATGATGTGGGTCACGACACTAGGACGCATCCCCAAAACTGCTGATGATGTAGGCCTCGACCCTGGGATGTATCCCCAAAACTGCTGATGATGTGGGTCATGACCCTGGGACGCATCCCCAAAACTGCTGATGATGTAGGCCTCGACCCTGGGACACATCCCCAAAACTGCTGATGATGTGGGTCACGACCCTATGACTCATCCCCAAAACTGATGCTGATATGGGCCTCGCCCCCGGGACTCATCCCCAAAACTGATACTGATGTGGGCTCGCCCCCAAACCGATACTGATATGGGCCTCGCCCCTAAATGATGGGGATGTGGGCCTCGACCCTGGGACTCATCCCCAAATCGATACTGATGTGGGCCTCGAGCCTGGGACTCATCCCTAAAATTGTTGATGTTATGTGTGGGCCTCGACTCTGGGACTCATCCCCAAACATATGCTGACATGGGCCTCACCCCCAAACTGATACTGATTCATTCCTGAAACTGATGACATTGTACTGTTGCTGCTTCTGGTTGGGTTGCTTTTGCAGCTTTCTCTTTTTCTTCTTTGAAACCTGTTATTACAAAACAAAACAAACACAAAAAGAATGCAAATATGTTACGTGTATGTATGCATGCATGAATGAGTTTCATATCCCGTTGGGTTAGGTCTTCTGTCAATTCCCTTGGTGACTGCTCGGTCTTCTTTCCCTTAGGCAAAATACTGCTTCAATCAATCCAGGTTGATCGGCTCGGTGAACTCGTTCCATTCCAAATCTGACAGTCTCACTGCCCCATTTCCCATTACTTTCTGCACTATGTAAGGTCCCTCCCAGTTAGGTCTGAACTTTCCTCTTGGGTCTGTCGTCGACGGCCTCGACTGCTTAAGTACCAAATCACCCTTTTTGATATTAGTAGGACGCACCTTCTTGATATATCTGCATGTGATGCAAGGACTTCATCCTCTTTTCATCCAGTAGTGCTAACTGTTCAAATCTCTGTGCGGCCCATTCTTGTTCGAGTAACTCTGTTTCTGTAATACCCTCAAGGACTGTATCTCAACTTCCACTGGCAGTACTGCTTCCAATCCATAGACCAAAGAGTAAGGCGTGGCTCATGTTGCTGTTCTTACTGATGTTATGTACCCCCACAGGGCGTATGGCAACTTATCGGCCCAATCTTTGCAGTTTTCTGTCATCTTGGCTAATATTTTCTTTACTGTCTTATTGGCTGCCTCGACTGCCCCATTTTCCTGCGGCCTGTATGGTGACGACTTGTGATGTCCTATCCCATATATATGTAGGATTGCCTTCGTTTCCCCTTGAAACTGAACTCCGTTATCTGTCACTACATGATGCGGCATCCCATATCGACATATGATGTTCCGAGCTATGAACTTCGCCATCTACTTTACTGTGACGTTACGAAATGACTCGGCTTCCACCAATTTTGAGAAGTAGTCCACTACCACTACTATGAAATGATGTCTATTCGATGCATTCGATCGAATCTCTTCGATCATATCAATTCCCCATGCTGAGAAAGGCCATGGCTCTGATAGCCTGTGTAACTCTGTGTGAGGTAGATGGTTCAAATTACCATGTGCTTGACAATCATGATAATGTTTTACCAGCTTTGCACAATCTGTCTCAATGGTCAACCAGTAGAAGCCTTGTCTTACAATCTTGCGAGACAAGTTCAACCCATTCATGTGCAGTCCACATACCCCGGCATGTACTTCTTCCATTGTCTTCTGAGCTTCTTCTTTTCTCAAACACTTCAGCTAAACGCCATTTGCCTGTCTCTTGTACAATTCTCCTTTCAAGACCACATACTGAGTAGCCAACTTCTGAATAATTATTCTATCTTTTCTGCTTGCTTCTTCTAGGAGTTCCCTGAGTTCCAAGTATTGCTGAATATCATGGTACCAAGGTTTTCTGTCATTGATCTCCACTTTCAAAACTCTTTCTATCTCATAAACGGGTCTGCTAGCTATTGTCAGTACCAGTGGTTTCATCACTAACTTCTCTGGATTTTCCCAAGTCATTGCAAGTGTAGCTAATGCGTCTGCCATCTGATTCTCTTCTCACGGCAAGTGCTGAAACTTACAATCGGGGATAGCCTGTGCCAACGTTCTGAGGTGAAAAAGGAAAGGTTTCAACCGTTCTTCCTTCAATTCCCATTCTCCCTGCATCTGTCGAACTACCAACATCGAATCTCCGTATACCTCCACGCTCTCAGCCTTCAAGGTTATCAATGCAGTCAATCCAAAAGCACATGCTTCATACTCGGCCATGTTGTTAGTTACTCCGAACGTCAACCTCTTGGCCATAGGCAAGGTTTCTCCCTCGGGGGTCACCATCACGATCCCAATTCCGGCTCCTTTGTAATTCACTGCACCGTCGAAAAACATCTTTCATCCTTGAACTGTTATTACTTGGATCTCTTCATCTGGGAATTCAAACTTATACTGATCCCCTTCAATAGGTTGCAATGCCAGGAACTCTGCTACCGCTCGCCCCTTGATTACTTTGGGGTGAGATACTCAATGTCAAACTGTGTCAGCAACAATAACCATATGCTTCACTTCCCCACTAGCGAAGGCAATGAATGTAGATACTTCAAGGGATTTTCTTTGGCTACCACCTGGATCTTGTAAGACTGGAAGTAATGCCGCAGTTTTCTGGACGCCCATACCACTACCAAACAGATCTTCTCTACTTCTTGATAGCGGGCTTCATACAGAAACATCTTCTTACTGAGATAGTAGACTGCATGGTCTACCCCTATCTCATCTGCCTGTACCATCATTGCCCCCAATGCTTCTGATTCTATGGCCAAATACAATATCAAGGGTCTGCCCAGTCTCAGAGGTTTCAATACATGAGGCTTTACCAAGTATTCTCTGATCTTGTCGAAGGCTGCTTGACATTGCTCATCCCATTTCACTAGTTGGTATTTTCTCAGCAGTTTGAAGATAGGATCACGTACTGACGTCAACTTGGCGATGAACCGACTGATATACTGAATTTTCCCGAGGAATGCTCTAACTTCCTTCTCAGTCTTCGGTGCTGGCATCTCTGTGATTGCTTTGATTTTCTCAGAGTCTACCTTTATTCCTCCCATTCCCACTGTATGTCCCAACAACTTTCCTGATGTTACCCCAAACACACATTTCTTGGGATTCAACCGCAAGTTGTATTTGTCAACTCTCTGAAGGAACTTCTCCAGTGCTTCTATATGCGCAATTCTTGTCTCTGATTTCACCATCATATCATCCAATATACTTCAATCTCTTTGTGCATCAAGTCATGGAATAGTGCAGTGGCCATCCGCTGATAAGTAGCTCCTGCATTCTTGAGCCTAAATGGCATTACCTTGTAACAGTGCATGCCCCACTCGGTGACAAAGGCAGTCTTGTGCTTGTCTTCTTCAGCCATGAGAACTTGATTGTATCCTGAAAACCCATCTGCAAATGAATACATGGCAGATAAAGCTGCACTGTCAACTAGCACATCTATATGAGGTAGAGGAAAATCATCCTTCGGGCAAGCCTTGTTAAGATCTCTGTAATCCACACACATTCTGACCTTCCCATCTTTCTTCGGCACCGGCACAATATTTTCCAACCACTCATGATACTTCACCACTTCCAGGAACCCCACATCTATATGTTTTTTGACTTCCTCTCTGACTTTCTTGGCCCACTCAGGTCTCATCCGTCGAAGTTTCTGTTTCACTGGCTTCATATTTGGATAAGTTGGTATTGTATGCTAGGCGATGCTTCTGTCTACTTCAGACATGTCCTTATAGGACCAAGCAAACACTTTGGCATATTTGGCTAATATTTCTTCTAATTTTTCCCGCTCCTCAGAGGTAACCTCACTTGCAATTAGAATTTCCCTGGGGCTCTCAGGTATACCAAGGTTAAATGCATTTTTTCTGGTTGAGCTGATATCAAATATACTCAAGTCGTGCAAATTGAAAGGGAAAGACTCAGACGAGTAAGCAAAATGATTGTATTTATTGCTAGCAGATGCATGAATACATTAAAATGAATCAGAGAGAAAAACATCTTCATCATCCACAGATGCTTCATCTCCCACATCTGGGTCTTCCTCCTTTTCTTCGAGGGTCAGGCTCTCCAACTTCATCAGCTCTTCTTCCCATTTCTCTTCTTCTTCTTCACAATTTCGGATGCTAGTGACTTCTCCCTTATCACCTGCTGAAAGATCTCAAACCCGGGCACCACAATACCATTGACTTCTACCGGTTACGGTTCTCCCTGATATCCCGTTGCCTTCACAAAGCATTCCATCAGCTTCAACCCTTTCTTCATGGATTTTGGCTTATCCTCATCAGACATGTATCCCAACCCTCTCCGGGTAGTCTGCCCCTTAAAGTTTGGCAATATTGAACCCTTACCCGACTCGAACTTCATCTTCTCCTTGATCCTAGCCACCTTAGGATCCACCCACTCCTCAAAAGTTTCCGACACTTGGAACCTTGTGAAAGGTTGTATTTCCAAAGAGGCCACAACACTGTCTAACTCAGCTCGGATGGTGACAATCTCTCCCCCGTATGGAAACTTAATAACCTGATGCAGAGTGGAGGGCACGCCCCCAAGCTTGTGGAACCACGGCCTTCCCAATAACAAAGAAAAAGTGGCCGAAATATCCAGCACTGTGAACTCAACCTCATCCTCAATCGGGCCAACCTTGACTATTGCGGCAAAGGTACCCTCAACTCCTCGCTTGCTATCATCATAAGCTTTGATAGTCATATTGGAGGGATCTAGATCAATTGCCTTCATTCCCAACCTTGCCAAAATATTTAATCGGCAAACATTGATATATGAGTCATCATCTATCATTACACAAGATGTTTTATTGCCCATTACTTCAGCCTTGATAAATAGTGGCTTGTTGTGATTTCTTCCCTCTGCCGGGAGTTCTTCCTCAGAAAAAATTATTGCCTGCAAGGTTTCCTCATGTACTGACCCTACAAACATTGCAGGATTAGCACCCTCTGGTACTATATTTTTTTCTCAAGGCTTCAACCATAGCACGCCTGCGCTCCTGTGACGAACACATCAATTCCCAGATGTTGACCTGTGCATGTGTCTTCTTCAACTGGCGTAGCACTGTATCCCCTTCAATATTGTCCATATTTTCTGCCACTTCTTTCCTTTCTGTCAACACTTCTTTAGCATTCTCAGCCGTATCACTGTAGAAAAGCCCGCTGCATGTCATTCCCCTTACCACCTCTTCATCAATACTGGAGAAATCTTCCGAGAATTTCTTCCCCTGTTTTGTTTCATCCTCGCTGTTGCTATCCCAAATTCCCAAGAAGAAGGCTTGGTGGTCAAAGGATTTGAGGACAAGGCTTTCGGGTAGGCCAGAGTTTATCATATAGGTTGGTGGTGGGACAAAGTGATAATTCGACATAGGGTTTTTGTGTGTGTTAGGCTGTTCTTTTTCAGGGTCGGGTATTTTTTGGTAGTCTATAAGGTCCTGGATTTCATGGCGGAGGCGGGCAAAATTGTCAGTGTCATGGCCCTTCTGTTGATGGAAATGGCAATAGTGGTTTAGGTTGAGATGCAGTGGTGGTGGGTGTGGAAGTGGTTTGGTCTCTAGGGGTTTCAGAAGTCCATGTCTCATTAACTACTCCAATACCTTAGACAAGGTTCTACCCTGGTTGGAGAAACGCCGATTCTGGATAGCAGCAATCTCAGCAGCAACAGGCTTGGTACTTGATGGTCCCCCAATGGGCCTCCTATTCAGGCTATAAAACTTTCTGTTCTCAGCTTCTTCTTCTTCAATATCCATGACAGTCTCCCTTAACTGTCGAAAATCAGTAATCATGGAGGTCATTCTCCTCAGCTTTCCATAAATTGAGGGCTTAGTACCCTTCATAATCATCTTTATCTGGTCATTCTCTGAGGGCCGAGTCTGTATTTTCAAGAGCTGTCTCCTCCAACGGTCTACATATTCCTTGAAGCTTTCTTCTGGCTTCTGCTTGGTATTTTCTAAGTCCCGGAGTGACAAGTCGATCTCCAGATCTGTAACATATTGTCTCAAGAAGGCCTCTGCCAATTCCCTCCAATCCTCATTGATCTTCCTCTCCAGGCTGTGATACCATAACAGGGGTGCCCCCTCGAGTGACATCCCAAACATTTTCTGAACCTGACGCTTGGATAGGCTCACTGAACTCATAACTGAAACATACGGCCGGAGATGGACCCTTGGGTCCCCGTTCCCATTGAACTTGGCTATATCTAGCATTTTAAACTGAGCTGGCAACTGTTCCTCAAACGTCATTGCCTCATAATCCAACAGGTCTTCGTGCTTGTCCCTCATCTTACGGGTAACCGACTCTACCTGATCTCGGAGTTTTTGCAGTTCAGTTTGAGACCCTGCCATTTTCCCCACAGCATATTCAGCCATATCATCATCAAAACCTGAGATATCATCATTCAATCTAGTCGGAGGGTCTTCACGCCCCTCATTCTCAGAGTTTCCCCCATCACGGGGCACATCCATATTGGCCATAGCGGCAATCAAGGCTTGCAACTGTTCAGTAATCTTGGTGAGATTGGTTTCCAACTGATCCATACGGGATACCTCGTTCTCTGATTCACTAATGTTTGCTACTGACCTTTTGATAAGTCTTCCCTCTTTCCTAACCCAACGAGAATCTATGGTGTCTTTTAAAATTCTCAGTCAGCATGTATGCGTGCAGTGCATGGAATATATAAGTCGGCCTCTTGTCATTTTAAAGCTTCAATCATATTATTGCAAGGTGCAAACTTGTCCCAGTTGAAAAGGCCCAACAGGTTTACACCTTTGCGATAACTTGGTTAAACAACTTCAAATGATAAGAGGCCCATACACAGTATGGCCCATCGGTATTTTAGAAACTTTTGACCCAATTGTCATAGGATACGAACTCGTCCTAGTTTAAATGGCCCAACAAGTTCACATTTCTGACAAGAAGTCCAACTGCATCCAAATGAGGATGGTCCCCAAATACAAGCATACAAAGATAATTCAAGCATAAAGCAATAATTTCTACCGGGCGGCCCATCGACATTTCAGAATCTTTTGGCCCAATTGTCATAGGATACGAACTCGTCCCAGTTTAAATGGCCAACAAGTTCACATTTCTGACAAGAATTCCAACAGCATCCAAATGATGATGGTCCCTAAATACAAGCATAAAGAGATAATTCAAACATAAAGCAATAATTTCTACAGAGCGGCCCATCAATATTTCAGAAGCTTTTGGCCCAATTGTCATAGGATACGAACTCGTCCCAGTTTAAATGGCCCAATAAGTTCGCATTTCTGACAAGAAGTACAACTGCATCCAAATGAGGATAGTCCACAAGCACAAGGAAATAATTGCTATAGGTCATACAACTCCGGTCTACGTGGGGGTTTGCGGGAGTGTAGACAAAGTCTCTTGTTGACGAAGGATTTCCCACAACTAGGTCTCCCCACTGAAGGGTTCAAGCGACCAAGTGAGCGCACCTATTTTTATACCTTACGGTATGTGCCAACGAGTTATGGTGTGTGACTGACTGTCAAATGGATTTCCCATTGTAAGCTCAAATACCCAAGCCTCTTAAGCTCTTATCGCTTGGTGACAGCAATAAACAACGAGTCCTCAAAATTATTCCATCACAGTAGGCTACAAGTACATGATTATCTATGTGCCTTCACAGCTTTTCCTTATAGAAAGGTAGTGAATGAAGGAAGACATCAAACCATCATCTAGCCTTAACAGTGCCTTTGATTAAACCCCTTCAAACCACTATATACACGGTTAACTAAAGCACAAATTGCAATAATTACAATACATTATTTCGGGGCCAATTCTCTATCCCTAGTGGAGTCGTCAGACTATAGGACACAGAATTTGACGATGTTGTTCTCGGCTCGCGGCCTAGTTAGGAGTACGGAGTAGCCCACGGCGGGAACTAAACCGGAGAAATAACATGTAGTCGCCACCCGGTGTGAACCGGGAAAATGATTTAAGGCCACACTCACCCCTCGTAATGGAAGACCTCAAACCGTTGGGTTCATAATGGTCCCTTATGTTGGTTTATTCTAAGGTCCCAAGATCAAATCAAGACATGAAATTATGTGTGAACACATCAACGGAGGTAGCGGAATACTCACATTGATCGGTAGAGTCGATTTGAAGACAAATGAACCCAAAAACGCACTGCCATGTAAGCCTCTGCATGCAGTCCACTGCCTACAAAAACAAAAATTGAGTGAGAAAACGGAGCTCCTAGCTTCGTCGGATGGATCCCGTCTCATGGTCGAACCTCCCTACCACCTTCGCAAGACTTGTAAGTGTGCTAGCACTTGATTTCTCACCATGAGAAACCACTCTTGCTTCCCTATTGCTCACGTTTTTTCTGGTTCAAAACCAGTGAGCATTGTGCCCATTTGGGCGTGAGAGAAGAGAGCATTTAGAGAGATGAAATGTTTTGTGTTAAGTTAAAAATGATTTACCAAAAATCAATTTATATTTATGCCATAATATTTATTAAATAAAATAATAAAATTATGACACAAAACATGCAATGGCTTAGAGTGTCAAACACTCAATTTCCATGCAATAACATTGAGTGCATTGTACACTATCTACATGCAAAGCATTAGAATGACATGTGTCATGTGGGCCCCACACGTTTCCAAATGAAAGTGGGTCCACGTGCACTCACGCGTTCGGGTTCGATATTTCGGAAATACCGAGCTTACGTCGCGACGTTAATTCAATCGAATTTAAAAATAATTGCGCCTGCGAATTATTATTTACGTCGCTAACGAATTAATTCTAAATTAACTCGTTTGCCCGAATTAAAATCTAATTTTAATTCCGCGTCGAAATCTAATTTCATTTAATATATCGAATATATTAATTCATCGATTAATTCCAAATTAATCGTTCTCTCTCTTTAGACGACATTTTATCCCGGATAAAATATCTCCGTTATTAATCCTAGATTAATTTTCTCTCTCTTCTATTATAATCCCAGATTATTCAAGAGTGCAAGTTGTGCGTCATCGGTGGATTATCGGGAAGCGACCCGAGATCCCCGGATAATCTGGCAGTAAATACGGTCGTCGGAGTATCCGAATCACGTACGTACCAAGTACTACGTTCTACCGATTTACGAGACAAGGTCGACTCCTAGCAAAGCACCAAGTCTTCCCAAGTTCTCCGGACATATTCATCAAAGAATATCAAAGATCTGTATCAAGCGTAGTATACAATTGTATTGTGCATATCGGCCCAGTATCGGATAGTCACGTGCTAGGGCTGGGGCTGGATAAGTGTCTGCCCCGTCCGAAACACATATCGGATGTCTGGTAACTAGTCTCTATAATCGGATATTCATGACCTGGTCATAATATCACGATTGGATGCGCATCACTTAAGAGCACTAATACCGTATCCTGCGTGACATCATCTCCATTATGACTGGAGTGACACTTCCGTCTCGACATCACATCCAATACACTACGATTCTCTGATAAACCCAGAAGAGGTGAACACAGAACCAGTTAAGATCCCCCACCACCAAAACCAAAGTTTACCGATTGTCGTAAGTATTAGCGATGTAAGTCTCAGGTTAAGACTATACACACCTACCTTGATTTCGGCCTCCCATAGACACCTAGTCATAATACCAATGGGATTCCGAAGGGTCTATCCAGAGCGAAGCTGTTTCCCGTACCATCGGTGAAACACGACCTCCTATCGCACTTGCACAAGTATCCAATACTTATATATATGAGAACTATGCCGTTGTGCCCTCACAACGCGCACAAGTGCAATACTAGCCTATTCCGCATTATCGATGTCCAGTCTCGATAATACTACGGCTAGGGATATTTAATGATTAATCCTTCGTGGACTGATACTGTCTCATATCATCTCAATCCAGGAACTAATCATAGGGACCTCTCTTCATTTATATATCTATGGTGATCTAATCACAAAATGACGAGAGTGCAATTTCCTTGTTACATAGTTAATTTGCAACAACAACACAATGATCTGTGCAAATAGTGACGCTATGGGTCATATTATCCAACAATCTCCCACTTGGCACATAGCCAGTCACTCGAGTGTCTAACTCAAATTACTGAGGAAAGGTTTTCGTCAGCGGATTTGTTTGATTATCGTTTGACGCGATTTATACGATCATCACATCGCCACGATGTATGATCCGAACGAATCAGATGATATAGAAGTATATATCTGGATCGTCGATGAGACCTTTAATTCCTTAGCCTGTGCTGACGCCTAGCTCAGCTGCTAACAGAACTATATCTAATCTAATTAGATTTATTTCGACCAAAAGACTTCTATTGCTGCGCCTCAGCTGCAGCAATAATCCGCATTTGTTGTTTATTCGGCAACAGTTATCTTGCTTGGAAGATTTCCAGCTCACTGTCCCGTTGTTCAAACTTTATAGTACCGTAGTATTTAATCGTTTGGAAACTTGCTGCAGTGATCCCAGTCACTTCAAGTTCTCCTTCTCCATAGTAAAAGATAGCATCTTTAGTTCTCAGAGATACTAACAGATGTTCTTAACTTCAATCCAGTGACTATCACTTGGATTGACCCGATTGTGACTCCATATGCTCGAAGCGTATGAGACACCAATACAAGTACATTTTAAATGTACAATTTCCCAGAGAGTGTTAACAACTCCAAATCTATCCCAGTAGATCTTTATTCCTCTAATAAAGGTTGTTATCTCCCAGAATTCTACGGAGAATTTCTATGAAAGCCAAGCTTTCAACAATAGCTTTATGGGAATTTCACTGTCAGTGCGCTCTCCCACTAACCTCCTTATATACACAAGAATTATTTCGTTTTGAGTCAAATCATAAACCATTATGATTATTTCAAAACGTCAGTTCCAAGAACCTTATGCTTGCATTGATCCAAACATGGATCGAATAACCCGCAAACCTTGTTTGTCGGTTATACAAAATCGTCAGGATGTTGTAAACATCCTCCAAAAGGTTTCCTTTTCAGGAAAGCGATTTTGATTTATAACTGACATATTTCATAAATGAAATATATAGTTATTTATAAGCATCTTCAAAATGGATTTACCATGGCAACAGGTAAAAGGTTGAACCGTTATTAACATATGTTGATAACGATACCTTTCCGTCAAAAGCTAGCTTTGCACGTTGGTATGTTGCCTTCCATGTATGTCTTCCTTGAAGACGTTTAATGTACCATAGGCACAACGCCTTGTGGTACAACAACTAGTATCCAAACATAGTTGTTATACATGGAATCCATTTCGGACTCATGGCACTTTGCCATAACAGGGAGTCGATACCTCGTATCACTTCCTCATAACGTAGTCGGATGGTACACCTCCATAAGATTGACATCTTTATGAGGTTAGATCAGAAACCCATACCCTAGGTTGTTTTCTGACTCTATCCGATCTACTAGTTTCTTGTGTATTTGAAGATTAATGGTATAGATTCATCATAGATGAACTATTTGTGTTCCATTAAGGACTTCGTGCCTTGAACAGTATACTCACTCCGATTTTCATCGAGTATCACTATCCTCCCACTGACCACTGCATATCGGTATTCCTCTCAGGAAAACCGCATGGTGAGCAACAATTACATTTGTTCTCATGTGGGATTTATAAGTACTATACTTAAGGTTTCCCTTAGGATAACCTATATTGGCACTTATCCAATTTGGGTCCTTAGTTTGGTATCATCCAAACGCTATGCCTGGCATACCCAAATTATCAGGAATGAGAAACCTCGTTTCTTCCCTGTTCATATCCTATATGATATCTGTCAAACAGATTTATATGGAACCTTATTCTAAATAAGTTTTGCACTGTTAATACATATCCTGTAGAAGGAAAGTAGCTCAGAGCGACTCGTGATAAACCTTATCATGTCCAACAAAATTTCGGTTTTAGTTCAGACACACCGTCTAACTGACGTGTCTCGGGAGGAGTCCTCATCTGAAAGAATACCATACTCTTTCATGTACGTATGAAACTTACTGCTTAAGTATTTTCCATTACGGTATTACCGTGGCGGAATAATACTATAGCCGATCTGTTTGTCTACTTCGTGTCGAAACTCTAAAGTTTCGATCTGTGTTCTTCAAAAGAAACACATAACCACAACGTGATGTCACATCCGTTAAGGTCACGAAATATTCATGTTACATCTAGCCTAGCTAGATATGGGCCCACTTACTTCACCATGAATAGGGCTAACAGATCGGTGGCCCTTTTACTATTACCAAGTAAATAGTATTTTAGGTATTTAACCTAATAAACTAGATTCGTAGACCTTATTTGAATAGTCAAATCAGTCCTAGTATCCACTCTTTAAAAGTGTGGATATACGAGTCTTGTTTAATTGTGTCCAGACAACAATGCCACAAATAAGTCTCTATTGATCAAATCAATTTGAGCTATTTATTTGTCATTTTATATGTTTGAGATTTTATTTATATTCAAAATATAAATTCTGTTATTTACATCCAATGTATTTATCTCAGTATCATCTTTATATATTGAAACACTTTAGTGTTCTAGAATATAAAGGTTTTATATCCGCAATGGATTAAACACTGATATAGAGATAATGTCTCTAGATAAACTAGTTACATTATAACATTTCCTAATTTAAGTACATACCCAAAGGGTAGTTCCTAAACTTAGGTATCTACGGTCGAAACAGCGACTTTCGTCCCGTTTCCAATTCGCAGAGAAATCTCGGCTTGAAGCCAGTATCCAGCTCACAGCGGATTCTGAACGTCAATACATATATTTTATGTACCACACTAAGTATTTAAAATCCAATTTTAATACTAGTAGTGAACATAACTTTGACAAATATTTTTAAAGTTAGAGCCTCGCCCTTTCTTTAATTCCTTCGTGTCTTCCATATCCAAATGGTAGTCACTTTGGGATATGTCAATTATCCTTTTCAATATTTCACAAACCTTTGGGCAAGCCTTGGGTTTTAGAATATCGAAATGATGTGCACCTTGTGCTACATGCCCAATTGCAAACTTTGACTTTTCTCCACTAGAATAGTCAATTAATTCTCCAAGAATTATTAATTGCAATTTTAATACTTTTAAATCTAAAGATAGATTTATTATAAGTATATTTAAGCACTAAAGTCATCATCACATAAATCTTCCAAAGACTTTATGCTCTACTATTTGCTTAATTATGGGCTTAGTCATAATAAGTTATTTTATCAAATAAATTAACCTATTATTAATTCCCAATTGAAAATTAAATCATTTAAAACATTTAATCCAAGGATTATATATTTTAAATATTCAACTTTCAATTCTTTCTTGATTTCAATAGTCCAACTATTTAATCAATTTTAATAAGGTACTATTTATTATAATGATTACAATAATCCAATTATTTAATCAACTATAATTTAATATGATTACTATAATCCAATTATAAAATCAACTATCATTTAATTCAATTATATTGATTACTATAATCCAATTAAAAATCAACTATAATTTTAATTCAATTATATTGATTACTATAATCCAATTATAAAATCAACTATATTTTAATTCAATTATATTGATTACTATAATCCAATTATAAAATCAACTAATATTGAATGAGTTTGTATATAGTCCAACTATATATATTTTTAAAACAACATAAAATATTAGTCCACTAATACTTTTAATTAATATGACGAGTAAAATAAAATGAGCGTGTTTAGCGAGTATTCGAACGAATGTTGCAAATTCAATACTTGCCTCCCACTATTTTTCGTCGAGCCTCTAACCCTCTGTGGAGTACTCGGGAAACCGTGTTTCCTAGTGGGCTAGGATCCTATTAAATAACACACAACCCTGACTTTGGCCAATAAAAAGCTGTATGCTATTTAACTAGGTAGATCTCACAGATCAATTGGATCTCATCCAATTCCTAGATCCGGTTAGGTGGACATCCAAGTCCGAAACATATGTATAATGTCAATGTATCCATTACATTTTCCTAACCCTATCCTCCGAATCATTTAGGCCTTGGCTTTGGCCAAACACAAACCTAATGATTCCAGTTAAGCGGGACCCATTGACGAGGAAAGTTTCGTAATCAATGTCATTGGACAAAAAGTGATCTGACTTTGGCCAATAAAAATCACGATTTGGACAAGACACCGATATGCAACAAAACTCTCATGATTCAAGTACATCCTTGATTGACAAAGGTCTTGACTTGTGTCAAAAACAAACCAATGCCAACTTCGGATCTTGAACAAGAATCATTCAATGGAAGGATATTTGCTTAATATAGATTGAGGGATTTTCGCGTGCAAATTGGCTACCAATTTAATTATCTTTGTTAAGGTCTCATCATCATACACCCTTAAACATGCATTCTAAATACATAATAAAGCGAGTATGAAATAAAATAATAATGATATGCGGATGGATACTTAACACATTGATCCTAGATCAAATCTCTCCCTTTCTCACTCAAGCTAGCACTTGTACTACTTCTACCCGTTACACTACACTTCTAAAGAAACCTCATATACATAGAGGGGAATAGGTGAGAAGAGAATACAAAGAGAAAGAAGGTGATAAGGCTGGACACGCAGGTCCAATTTAATAAATCGAATTTATTACAACAATTTCTAAAATTGCCCACCCGACTAATATCCATCCGATATACATTATTCATTCAACACAACCACGTATTCACACACATAAGCATGCTATCAATCAATCTAATCAAATTAATTAATCTGATAATTAAGTGATCATCCAATGTTCAAACAACGATTTGATTTTGTTCGAGTCAAACTCGTTTTTGCGAATAAGTACTCAAAGTACGAATTCATGAATTAAATTAAACTACATCATTAAATCTAATTTAACATGTATTTAATACTAATTCACTATTCAATTCCAAATTAAATATTACACTTTTATTTAATAAACCTTTTACGATTTAAATTCCAAATTCAATCGCGTCGGGACTCAAAGTCCGATTAACGTCCAACGTCAATTTAATTTAAGTCTAATGGGCTTCAATTAATTTCTTAGGCATGGGCTTCGGCAACCAAAGCCCAATAGTGGAATCACCCAAAATGCCTTAGAAATCAATTTCGGCCCATTAGGCCCAATTAAACATTAAAGGTTCATTAGTCGCAATTGGGCTTTATGGTTAAGGTTTTGGGCCCAATTGGATCCAATCCATTTGGCCTAAACCAAACTTGATAAATCAAGCCCAATAGCCCAAATACAACAATTCAAGCCCAATCCAATTTAAGCCTAAATTTAAATTACACTAATCCAATTACGCAATTTAATTACCTAAAGTGCATTACATGATTAATCAACTAAATCAACATTTCCGAAACACTAAATTAGTCCAATTAATCATACTCAATTCATTATTACATGTCAAACACACATAATGAAAAATCAAACCCATTACATGCTTTTAATGCTCTCGGCCAAGGAAGGATTTTGTGTCCGATTTGGTTTCGATCCAATCGAACCTACAATCGACATTAAATCACCATCCGATTTGATTTCATACACATCCAATGTCACAAAAACCAAAAACACCAAGACATTAGGGCATATCACATTCGGCCAAGGTAAGAATTTGGGGTTTTTGTCCAATTCAAAATCCAATCCAATTCGATTCAAATTAACATCAACCTAATGATTCTAACTCATCAATGAATCAAAATCAAAAATTCCAAGATCCAAAATACATACACATTCGGCCAACATGAATATTTGGGGAAAAAATTCCAAATCATTTTTCAACAAATTGGTCCAACCAAAATGAATTTAAACATGTTATAAGCATACTCAAACAATCAATTTATTCAAATCATGCTAACAAACATTTACCCAAATTTTAAGCCCTACAAATTTCATGCTTGCAACATTAGCTCATGATGCCATTGTTGGTTTATTCTAAGGTCCCAAGATCAAATCAAGACATGAAATTATGTGTGAACACATCAACGGAGGTAGCGGAATACTCACATTGATCGGTAGAGTCGATTTGAAGACAATGAACCAAAAACGCACTGCCTGTAACCTACTGCATGCAGTCCACTGCCTACAAAAACAGAAAATTGAGGAGAAAACGGAGCTCCTAGCTTCGTCGGATGGATCCCGTCTCATGGTCGAACCTCCCTACCACCTTCGCAAGACTTGTAAGTGTGCTAGCACTTGATTTCTCACCATGAGAAACCACTCTTGCTTCCCTATTGCTCACGTTTTTTCTGGTTCAAAACCAGTGAGCATTGTGCCCATTTGGGCGTGAGAGAAGAGAGCATTTGAGAGAGATGAAATGTTTTGTGTTAAGTTAAAAATGATTTACCAAAAATCAATTTATATTTATGCCATAATATTTATTAAATAATAATAAAATTATGACACAAAACATGCAATGGCTTAGAGTGTCAAACACTCAATTTCCATGCAATAACATTGAGTGCATTGTACACTATCTACATGCAAAGCATTAGAATGACATGTGTCATGTGGGCCCCACACGTTTCCAATGAAAGTGGGCCCACGTGCACTCACGCGTTCGGGTTCGATATTTCCGAAATACCGAGCTTACGTCGCGACGTTAATTCAATCAATCGAATTTAAATAAATAATTGCGCCTGGCGCGAAATTATTATTTACGTCGCTAACGAATTAATTCTAAATTAACTCGTTTGCCCGAATTAAAATCTAATTTTAATTCCGCGTCGAAATCTAATTTCATTTAATATATCGAATATATTAATTCATCGATTAATTCCAAATTAATCGTTCTCTCTCTTTAGACGACATTTTATCCCGGATAAAATATCTCCGTTATTAATCCTAGATTAATTTTCTCTCTCTTCTATTATAATCCCAGATTATTCAAGAGTGCGAGTTGTGCGTCATCGGTGGATTATCGGGAAGCGACCCATGAGATCCCCGGATAATCTGGCAGTAAATACGGTCGTCGGAGTATCCGAATCACGTACGTACCAAGTACTACGTTCTACCGATTTTTACGAGACAAGGTCGACTCCTAGCAAAGCACCAAGTCTTCCCAAGTTCTCCGGACATATTCATCAAAGAATATCAAAGATCTGTATCAAGCGTAGTATACAATTGTATTGTGCATATCGGCCCAGTATCGGATAGTCACGTGTTAGGGCTGGGGCTGGATAAGTGTCTGCCCCCCGAAACACATATCGGATGTCTGGTAACTAGTCTCTATAATCGGATATTCATGACCTGGTCATAATATCACGATTGGATGCGCATCACTTAAGAGCACTAATACCGTATCCTGCGTGACATCATCTCCATTATGACTGGAGTGACACTTCCGTCTCGACATCACATCCAATACACTACGATTCTCTGATAAACCCAGAAGAGGTGAACACAGAACCAGTTAAGATCCCCCACCACCAAAACCAAAGTTTACCGATTGTCGTAAGTATTAGCGATGTAAGTCTCAGGTTAAGACTATACACACCTACCTTGATTTCGGCCTCCCATAGACACCTAGTCATAATACCAATGGGATTCCGAAGGGTCTATCCAGAGCGAAGCTGTTTCCCGTACCATCGGTGAAACACGACCTCCTATCGCACTTGCACAAGTATCCATACTTATATATATGAGAACTATACCGTTGTGCCCTCACAACGCGCACAAGTGCAATACTAGCCTATTCCGCATTATCGATGTCCAGTCTCGATAATACTACGGCTAGGGATATTTAATGATTAATCCTTCGTGGACTGATACTGTCTCATATCATCTCAATCCATCCAGGAACTAATCATAGGGACCTCTCTTCATTTATATATCTATGGTGATCTAATCACAAAATGACGAGAGTGCAATTTCCTTGTTACATAGTTAATTTGCTACAACAACACAATGATCTGTGCAAATAGTGACGCTATGGGTCATATTATCCAACACCTTACTATGCCCTTGTAATGAATGATTTTGCAATAATCAACCAAGCCTAAGCAACATATATTTCCAGGATAATCTACTTCTAAGTTTATGCATTAAAAAATAAATTGGAATAACGGCAATCATATAATTTCATAACACATTTATTGATAAACAAACAGAGACGCAAATAAACATCATTGTACAAGCATGCATATTAAAGAGAGGCAATTAAGTGCATAAATATTGAGAGAGCTAACTAAAGATGATGAGGAGGGATGACTAGGGGAACAAACATGCATGAAACATGATAAAGGAATCTGTCTAGTGTGTGCGTGTTCGTGTAGCATTCGTAAACGTGTTTGAACGGTAAACAGAATGCAAGCATTCAAATAGCGTTTGTAATGCGTTCGAACGATAAACAGAATGGTCACGTTCGTATAGCGTTTGATAACGCGTTCGAATGGGATGAGACCTGATGCATGATACAATAAAATACATGCGCGTTCGAGTAGCGTTCGTAAACACGTTCCAACGATAAACAGAATGCAAGCGTTTGAGTAGAATTCCGAGGAGTGTTCGAACGGAAATAAGACAGAATGCATACGCTCATGTAGCATTCTTAAATGCATTCGAACGGATTAAGATAGAATGCATACGTTCATGTAGCGTTCGTAAACTCATTCGAACGAGATTGCCAAAATGGCATATGAAATGACACAAACACATAAATGGATAATCAAATACACAATGTAGGACCACGTGTGCCCGATGGATCACATTTCACATTCAACCGGGTGCACCTCGTTCAGCGCGGCAAAACATCATGGAAAAGGTAGCCTTTTAGGCATTTCCCTCGATTAGAGGACCTTTAATCTACCCTAGTTAGCCCATGCGCACAAGAATGCAATGCATGCGTAAATAAAGCAATGATATGCAAAGGGTAAATGACATAATAAAAGGCACGGCAAAACATCATGGTAAAGGTAGCCTTCAGGCATTTCCCTCTAATAGAGGACCTTTAATCCACCCTAGTTAGCCCATGAGCATTATATTACAATCCATATAAAATAAGACAACAGTAATATAGGACCTCGTATGCTTGATTAAACATATCTCACATTAAATCAAACATGCTCCGTCCGGCGCGGCAAAACATAGTGGAAAAGGTAGCCTTTAGGCATTTCCTTCGAATAGAGGACCTTTAATCCACCCTAGTTAGCCCATGCGCACTATATCATCATGCATAAATAAGTAACATGCAGAACGTAATATCATACTAACGATTAAATCATGCTTAGAAAATAAATAACATACTAGCAACCCAATCATACTCGAATACAAGGTTGGATGAAACAAAATGTGTGAATCTCTCAAGTGGTACATGGCATTGTATCCCGAATGCAAACCGCAATATCGTCCATTCGGATTCGGCTACAGAATTTACGTCCGGGTTTCCATCCGATATACCACAAGAGAGAACACATGTTCCATTCATTCAATGACCACAACATATATCAACAAACGACTCTCATGCGAAGGAATTCTAATAAACAACAAAAAAGGTGAGAATAAATAAGAAGGGTGCCCTCAGGTCTAACCTCTTAGGTCGTCTCTTGAAAGTGTGTTACACGGCCGTCGGAAGGGTTGATGCTCCGCAACTCCTCCGGTTCACTGGTCCGTTGCTCTCGTTCACTACTTCGCTGTTTTGAGCTATCGTTTCCTCTATTTTGATGCTATTTTGCTGCTGTTTTACTCTTGTTTCTTGCTGTAATTTAAAGGTTTTAAGGTGCAATGTTTTTTTGTCACTGTTTTGCTATATTAAAGGAATATTTTTTTCTACTGTTTGCGGTGAATAAGGGCTGTTTTGGGGTTGGTTGTGCGGCATATAGGACTGGTTTGCTGATGGTTGTGTGGCAATATAGAGACTGTTTCTGGTGTTGGTTGTGCGGCAATATGAGGGTGCTAGATGGGTTGTGATTCTCGGCAATGTGAGGGTTATTTTCTCTTGCTTGGAACGTGAATGCTCTAGCTAGGGTCCTATAGGGTTGGTTTATGGTCCTTTTTATAAGAAAAGTTTAGGGTTTCTCTTTGTTTGAATAGGAATGGGATCAAGTAATTATAGGGGGAATATTTATAATTAGTATCTCACAAGGAAAACATCTAATTAAATTAGGGAGGTGATTTGTTTAAATTAGGAATGGATTTATTTGATTTTATTATTTAGGTATGTGAATTATTTAGATTTTATTTGATTTGTTTTAATTTCACCATGTGTTAAATATGTGTTTTGTTATTTTTGGGTGGGTTTTGGTGGGCTAAATTGGCTTTGGCGTGAGGCTAGCAACAAAACCAGAAGTACCGACATCGTCCGAACACCTATTTGAACGCTACACGAATGCCCGCAATCTGCTTGACGTTCGAATGTGTTCACGGACGCATCACGAATGAAAGCAGTGAACAAGTGAATTGAATCCGATGACATACTTATTCTGAATTTCCCCTTCCGACATTCATTTCCCGTGACTTTCGCAACCTAAAGAGTAGTGCCTCCGTACGAGACTCATCATCGGTACTTATATGCAAAATGTAGTGCCTACAATTATACTATATTTCTGTCTACATGGACTCTTACTTTACGGTAAACTATTTCATATTACCTGAGTTTAACTATGAGTTAGCAACCAGAACCTTCGTCAAACTGATAGTTCATTCTTTAACTAATAAGTATGTATTACTCTTCATCTAGTCTTAATATCTGTTTCATGCATAATACCTCTTGAATTCTTGATTGAATGGTAATTCCTCTTCCTTGTTGCATAAAATTCATGTTGAATACTTAATACTACTGTCAAATTACAACTATAGTTATGCCTTACAAAAATCTCATTTTTAGACTTCTATCTATTATCAACATCACTTGTCTCCATTGGGTTATTCTTAACGGGCATTTTCGAACTTTTCTAGAAATACTAATGTTCTTCCAAGGTTAAGCCTAAGTTCAATTTCATGCTAAATAAGGCTAATGATACCATTGTTGGTCTCTAAGACATTATCCAAGATCATATAAGCAATGAAATAATGTGAATACGAAAGTAAAGTATGGCAGAATCATACTTACAAAGAGCGGATATTGGATTCGTGAAATACAAAAATCCTTGTTGAAGTTTTCGGCCAAGGGTCCTTTGAGAAGTCTCCAAGCTTCCTCTTTGAATATTGATCTTCAATCTCCAAGCCTTGATATTTGATTCCAAGCTTTTGGGATGGTTTCCCTATCACCTTGGATGATTCCTTCAGTGTGCTAGCACTTAGAAAATTTGCAATAAATTTTCTATCTTCTTTTTGCAACTCTCGGTAATTGAGAGCAGAAGAGAGGGATAATGTTTTCTTTTTTTTTGAAACCGTGAATGAGAGAGAGGCAAAGCAAATTGATTTTGTTGACTTGTGTTTTAATTTCAAAAATTAAAAATGATATACCAATGTTGGTATATTTCAACAACAAATCAAGTTTGAGTGAGGAATAAGTCATCACCAAAATCCTCACTAACATCCGTCACCAAAAAGGTGAAAGAATGACTAGTGATGTGACATGTGGGCCCCACTTGATTCAAAATCTGAGTGGGCCCGCAACACATCCCGGGCTCAGGTTCGCTAATTCTGAATTAACGAATTTTCCGTTGCGACGTAATTAAATCAAATTTAATTAAATAATTATGCCTAGCAAAATTACTATTCATGTCGCTCGTGAATTAATTCTAAATTATTTTGTTAGCCCGAATTAAAATCCAATTTTAATTCCGCGTCGAAATCGAATTTCGTTTAATATATCGAATATATTATTTTATCGATAATTCCAAATAATCGTTCTCTCTTTAAATAGTATTTTATCCTAGATAAAATCTCTCTGTAATTAATCTCAGATTAATTATGCTCGAATCATACGTCATCGGTGAATCTTCGGGAAGCGACCCAAGAGATCCTTGGATATGTTGGCAGTAAATCCCGTCATCCGACTATCCGAACACGTACGTACCTCATACTACGTTTTTACCGATTTACGAGACATGGTTGGCTTCTAGCAAGGCACCGTGCCTACCCAATTCTACAAAAATATTCTTAATGGAATATATAATCTTTGTCAGGCTTAGTATACGTAGTATTTCGTATTGCGATCCAGTATAAGATGTCACATGCAAGGCCTGAGGCTGGGATAGTGTATGCCCCGTACGAAGCATATATCGGATTACAAGCAACTAGTCTATTTAATCGGATAGTCATGACCATGTCATATTATCCCGATGGTTGCAACCTATTATAGTACCAGTTCTGTATCCCTGCGTGATCATCATCTCCATATGACTGAAATGATACTTCCATCTTGACATCACACCCAATACACTACGATTCTCAATAAACCCAGAAGAGGCGTACACAGAACCTGTTAAAGTCCTGGATGACCAAAACCAAAGCGTATTGATTGTCGCAAGTACTAGCAATGCAAGTCCCAGGTTAAGACCAAATACACCTACCCTGATGTGGATTCCCATAGACACAAAGTCATACTACCAATGGGATTCCGCGGGGTCTATCCAGAGCGAAGCTGTTTCCGTACCATCGGTAAACACAACCTCTTATCACACTTGCATAAGTATCCAATACTTAAATATATAAGAACTATGATGTTACGCTTCCATAACACGCACAAGTGCAATACTAGTCTATTCCCCATTATCGATGTCCAGTCTCGATAATATTACAGCTAGGGATATTTAATGATTAAACCGTTATTAATTGATTGTCTCATATCTTATAATCTGGAACTAATCATAAGGACTTTTATCATTTATATATTTAAGTAATCAAATTACAAAATGATAAAATGCAATTTCTATTGTCACATAGTTAATTTGTACAAAAACCACAATGTCTTTTACAAATCGTGACGCTATGGGTCATAATTGTCTAACAATCTCCCACTTGACCTATAGCCAGTCACTTAAGCATCAAATACTGAACTATGTACATGTCGCTCAAACTTTTGCCGTTGAATAGCTTTCGTCAGCGGATTTGCAATGTTGTCCTCTGATGCGACCTTCTCGATTTTCACATCGCCACGATGTATGATCTCACGAATCAGATGGAAATGTCGAAGAACATGCTTGGATCGTTGATGAGACCATGGTTCCTTAGCCTGCTCTATAGCCCCGTTATTGTCACAATACAAAGGAACGGGCTCAGCTGTTAAAGGAACTACTCCTAATCCAATTAGGAATTTACGGATCCAAACTGCCTCTTTTGCTGCTTCAACTGCAGCAATATACTGCTCCGTTATTCAAACAAAATACATACCCGGATTGCGACTTGCACCGTCTTTATCGGTTTGGAAACTTACATCGGTAAACCCGGTTACCTCAAGTTCTCCATCTCCATAGATTAAGAAAACATCCTTAGTTCATCTAAGATACTTAAGGATATTCTTAACCACCATCCAGTGACCTTCACCTGGATCGGCCTGATAGCGACTACACATGCTCAAAGCATACGATACATCAGGTCGCGTACATATCATGGCATACATGATCGATCCGACTGCCGAGGCGAACGGTATCTGACTCATGCTGTCTCTCTCATCTTGAGTTTTAGTACACATGTCCTTAGATAGAGTGACGCCATGTGACACTGGCAACAGTCCCCTCTTGGACTGATCCATGTTGAATCTCTTCAACACTTTGTCAATGTACGTGCTCTAGGAGAGTCCAAGCAGCTTTCTAGATCTATCCTGGTATATCTTTATTCCTAGAATAAATGCTGCTTCTCCTAGATCCTTCATGAAGAATTTTAATGAAAGCCAAGCTTTCACCGATGTTAACATGGGAATGTCATTGCCAATAAGCAATACATCATCAACGTAAAGGACAATGAATGTCATTACGCTCCCACTAACCTTCTTATATACACAAGGATCATCCTCGTTTTGAACGAAATCATATTCTTTTATGATCTCATCAAAAGGTTGGTTCCAAGAACGCGATGCTTGCTTCAATCCATAAATGGAATCGATTTAACTTACAAACCTTGTTTGCAAGTCTTAGTACGACAAAACCGTCAGGCTGTTTCATATAAACATCCTCCAAAAGGTTTCCATTAAGGAAAGCGGTTTTGACGTCCATCTGCCATATCTCGTAATCGAAATATGAAGCAATAGCAAGCATTATCCTAATGGATTTAATTATGGCAACTGGTGAAAAAGTTTCGTCGTAATCGACACCATGTCGTTGACGATACCCTTTCGCTACAAGCCTAGCTTTGTACGTTTTTATGTTGCCATCCATGTCGGTCTTCTTTTTGAAGACCCATTTGCAACCAATAGACTTTACGCCTTCTGGTGCATCAACCAGTGTCCAAACTTGGTTGGTGTACATGGAATCCATTTCGGAATTCATGGCATCTTGCCATAAACCGGAGTCGATACCTTATATCGCTTCCTCAAACGTAGCCGACTTGTCTTCCTCAATAAGATTAATTCCACATGAGGTTAGATGAGAAACCCATACCTCTCAGGTTGTTTTCTGACTCTCTCTGACCTACGTGGTTCTTGTGTATTCGAATATTGTGGTGCAGTCTCATCCTTGATGGACTGTTCATGTTCCGTTAAGGATCTGTGCCAGTACAGTATCACTCTGATTTTCATCGAGTTCTACTTTCCTCCCATTTATCAGTGCATTTAGGAATTCTCTCAAGGAAAACCGCATGTAGAGCAACAAATAATTTGTTCTCTGTGGGTGAAAGAAGTAATATCCTTTGGTTCCCTAGGATATCCTACAAATATGCATTTATCCGATTTGGGTTCTAGTTTGGTACCTTCCAAACGTTTGACGTATGCCTAGCAACCTCAAATCCTCAGGAATGAGAAACCTGGTTTCTTTCATGTCCATATTTCATACGGAGTCTATTGAACAGACTTTGATGGAACCTTATTCAAAATAAGTATTGCACTGTTCAATGCATATCCCTAGAAGGAAATAAGTAGCTCTGTGCGACTCATCATAGACCTTACCATGTCTAACAAAGTTCGGTATCTCTGTTCGGACACAACATTTAATTGCGGTGTTCCTGGAGGAGTCCACTGTGAAAGAATACCACATTCTTTCAAGTAATCAAGAAACTCATTGCTCAAGTATTCGCAACCACGGTCCGACCGTAATGTCTTAATACTTTTGCGGGTCTGTTTTTCTACTTCGTGTCGAAACTCTTTGAATTTCTCAAAATTTTCCGACTTGTGTCTCATAAGATACACATAACCATAACGCGATGCATCATCCGTAAAGGTTACGAAGTAATCATATCCACCTCTAGCCTGGCTAGACATGGGCCCACAAACGTCACTATGAACAAGGCCTAACCGTTCGGTGGCAACGTGCACATTTACCGCTAAAAGGTGATTTAGGAATCTTGCCTAATAAACAAGATTCGCAGACGTCATATGAATTTTGATTAAATCCGTCCAAGTACCCACTCTTCAAAAGTGTGGATATACGTGTCTTATTTATGTGTCCCAGACGACAATGCCACATATAAGTTTCATCTTTGTTACTTACATTAAGCCTTTTGTTTGTTACATTATATGTTTGAGATTGATTCGTATTCAAAATATAAAGACCATTATTTACATCAGCAGTGTAAATTTCTATATCATTTTTATACATAAAACACCCAGTGTTTCTAAATACAAAAGTGTACCCACATTGGGCTAACATAGATACAGAAATAATAATCCTAGTCAAACTAGGTACATAATAACAGTCTGTAGTTTAAGTACATGCCCCGAGGGCATTCCAAAACAAAAGTGCCAACGGCCAAAACGACAACATGTGTCCCATTTCCAACGCAGAGGTCAATCTCTCATGAGGCCAGTCTCCTGCTAATCTACAGATTCTGCACATTAGTACATATATGAGTTCCACAACATCAGAATCAAAAATCTAATTTTTAAAACTAGTAGTAGACATGTTTATTTCTATAACAAACTTACCTGAAGCCGGTGCCTTGCCAACTTTTATTTCCTTCATGTGTGCCTTGTACTCGCGACAGTCACGCTTCTAGTGACCCTGCTTGCTGCACTGAGACATACATCTTGGGATTTTTTCTTACCCTTCCCAGAAGGTTTTGACGATTTGGCCTTGCCTTTCTTCTTCTTCTTATTCTTTACACCTCCAGTCGCCTTGGGCCAAGCCCTTGGAGTCTGAGATGTTGAAGTGAAGTGCGCCTCGCACTTCTTTCCCTTAAGGATCTCTTTTTCTGCTTCACGTATAGTGGACATCAACTCGCCAAGAGTTTGGTCTTGGTTCACCATGTTGTAGTTCATGATGAACCCACTCCAAGTGTCGGGGAGAGACTGTAGGATCAAATCCACTGAAGTCTCAGCCTCGAAGAAGATGCCCATCTGTCCAAGCTGCTCAATGTCAGCAATCATCTGTGACACATGGTGCTCAACAGACGTACCCTCTGACATGCGGGCGCGGAAGAGCTTCTTCTGCAACTCATATCTTTGCGATCTAAGATTAGATCGGTGAAGATCATGCAACTTCACCATCATCTCATAGGGATCCAATCCCTTGTTTTGACGAAGGAATTGTGGAGTCATAGCAGCAAACATTACCGATTGAGCTGTCGCGTTGTCATCGCTATGAGTCTTGCAAAGCTCTAGCTCAAACAACTGATCAGGTCGGGGTTTAGGCCCAAGAGGTCTCTCTATAGTGTAGAGTAACTTCTCGGATCCCAGAATAATTCTGAGATTCATATCCCAGTCTTGAAAGTTTATGCCATTAAAGACATTATCGCCCATGACAATATCCCTAATGCTTAACTTTTCAGTCATCTTAACTGCAATAGTCAAACTATTCGATTAACGATGTATGGGTACAGTCTAACTGTTACAAGAAAAATAATAATATAGTTGTCCAACTAATAAAAATAATTGACGAAATAATTTGAAAGCGCGTAAAGCTAAGTATTTGAACGAAATTGCAAATTCAATACTAGCCTCCCACTATTTTTCGGCGAGCCTATAACCGTCTGTTGAGTACTCGGGAAACCTAGTTTCATAGTAGGCTAGGATCCCATTAAATAACACACAACCTTGACTTTGGCCAACAAGCTGTATGAAATTTAACTAGGTAGATCTCTAAGATCAATTGGATCTCATCCAATTCCTAGATCCGGTAGGTGGACCTCCAAGTCCGAAACATATATACAATATATATGCCAATATATCCAATATATTTTCCTAACCTTTTTCCTCTGAATCAACTAAGCCTTGGCTTTGGCACAACAAGCTTAATGATTCCAGTTAAGCGGAACCCATTGACTTTGAAAGCTTCGTAATCAATGTCGATGGACAAGAAGTGATCTTGACTTTGGCCAAAAAATCACACCTTGGACAAGACATACGATATGGAAAAAAGCCTTCATGATTCAAACACATCCGCGATGGACGAAGGTCTTGACTTTGGCCAACAAACCAGTGCCAATCTTGGATCTTGAGTAAGAATCACTCAATGGAAGGAAAACACTTAATATTTATTGAGGGTTTTTTCTCGTAAATTGGCAACCAATTTATTATCTTTGTTAGGTCTCATCATACACCCTTAAGCATGCATTCTAAAAGCATAATAAGGAACGAAAATAAATTAATAATGATATGCGGATGGATATCTCACAGATTGTTCCTAGAACAAATCACTCCATTTCCTCTCTCCTCCTCCCCGGCTAGCATTATTCTACTTCTACCCAATTATATAATACAATTAAAGAAACCTCATTAACATTGAGGGGAATTAGGTGAGAATAGAATTACAAAGAATCAAGAGAGATAAGGCTGGACACGCATGTCCAATTTAATAAATTCTAAATTTACAACAATTTCCAAAATTGCCTTTTCCCTTATAATATCCATCCGATATACATTATTCATTCAACACATCCATGTATTCACATAAAGCATGTTATTCAATCAATCTAATCCAATTAATTAATCTTTGAATAAAGTGATCATCCAATGTTCAAACAACGATTTGATTTGCTCGAGTCCAACTTGTTTAAAAATAAGTACTCAAAGTACGAATTCTTGAATTATATCGAACTACAATTTAAATCTAATTTAATTGTATTCAATACTAATTCTAATTTAATTCCAAATTAAATAACTACACTTTTTAATGCGCCTTTACGACTTAGATTCCAAATCTAATCTAAATGGGTCTCAAAGCCCAATTAACATCCAATGTCATTTAATTAAAGTCCAATGGGCTTTCAATTAATTTCTTAAGGCATGGACTTTGGTCAATATGGGTCAAACCCAAATACCAAAGCCCAATTAAGGAATCACCCTATTTGCCAAGAAACCAATTTCGGCCCAATTAAACATAAAAGGCCCATTTGTCATATTTGGACTTAATGGAATGATTTAGGCCCAATTTGGATCCAATCCAATTGACCTAAACCAACTTGGCCCAACCAAGCCCATTAGGCCCAAATACAACATTTTAAGCCCAATTCTAAATTAAGCCCAATTAATCAAATTCTAAAATTCCAAATTTCATAATTTAATTAATTAAAGTGCATTGCATTAATTAATTATCTAAATTAACATTTCCAAAAAAAAATCAATTTAATTAATTAATCATGCTTTAATTTGTTCAACACATGTCCAACATTATTGAAACAAAAATCATCTCATTTCATGCTTCTCAAGGTCACGGCTTTTTGGGATTTTTTTAAATAGATTTCGATTTCAATCTAATTAAATCATTAATCAATTTATCCCAAGTCTTTAAACTCATCCAATGATCAAAAGAACAAAAAATACCATGACTTTAGGGCTATATAGCATTCGGCCATCATACCACATTTGGGGAAAATTAATCCAATTCAATTTTCTTCAAATTGATCATGTATAACTCCAAGTTATTAACATACAAGCATACTCATACAAATAATTTGATTAAAACATGCTAAAATCAAATTTACCCAAATTTTAGTATATAAACCCTAAGTTCAATTTCATGCTTAATAAGGCTCATGATACCATTGTTGGTCTCTAAGACATTATCCAAGATCATATAAGCAATGAAATAATGTGAATACGAAAGTAAAGTATGGCGAATCATACTTACAAAGAGCATATATTGGATGCGTCAAATACAAAAATCCTTGTTGAAGTTTTCGGCCAAGGGTCATTTGAGAAGTCTCCAAGCTTCGTTTTTGAATTTGATCTTCAAGCTCTAAGCCTTGATCTTTGATTCCAAGATTTTGGGATGGTTTCCCCTATCACCTTGTTGATAATTTGCAACAAATTTTCTTTCTTCTTTTTGCAACTCTCGGCAATTGAGAGCAAAAGAGAGGGATAGTGTTTTCTTTTTGTTGAAACCGTGAATGAGAGAGAGGCAAAGCAAATTGATTTTGTTGACTTGTGTTTTAATTTCAAAAATTAAAATAATGATATACCAATGTTGGTATATGTCAACAACAAATAAAGCTTGAGTGAGGAATAAGTCATCACCAAAATCCTCACTAACTAACTCCATCACCAAAAAAGGTGAAAGAATGACTATTGATGTGACATATAATGTGACATATGGGCCCCACTTGATTCAAAATCCGAGTACACCTACCACTGATGCAGATTTCCATAGACACATAGTCATATACTACCAATGGAATTCCGCGGGGTCTATCCAGAGCGAAGCTATTTTCGTACCATCAGTAAACACAACCTCATATCATACTTGCATAAGTATCCAATACTTAAATATATGAGAACTATGCTGTTACGCTTCCATAACACGCACAAGTGCAATACTAGTCTATTCCACATTATCGATGTCCAGTCTCGATAATACTACAGCTAGGGATATTTAATGATTAAACCATTATGGATTGCTATTGTCTCATTTCTTATAATCCGGAACTAATCATAAGGACTTTTATCATTTATATATATAAGTAATCAAATTACAAAATGATAAAATACAATTTCTATTGTCACATAGTTAATTTGTACAAAAACCACAATGTATTTTACAAATAGTAACGCTATGGGTCATAATTGTCTAACAATCTCCCACTTGGCCTATAGCTAATCACTTAAGCATCTAATACCTGAACTATGTACATGTCGCTCAAACTTTTGCTGAGGAATAGTTTTCGTCAGCGGATCTGCAATGTTATCCTCTGATGCGACCTTCTCGATCCTCACATCGCCACGATGTATGATCTCACGAATCAGATGGAACCGTCGAAGAACATGCTTGGATCGTTGAGGAGACCGTGGTTCCTTAGCCTGCGCTATAGCCTCGTTATTGTCACAATACAATGGAACGGGCTCAGCTGCTAGCGGAACTACTCCTAATCCAATTAGGAATTTACGGATCCAAACTGCCTCTTTTGATGCTTCAGCTGCAGCAATATACTCGCGAGCTCATCTTTCTGGAATACCTGCAAAACAGATAAACTAATAGTGGAGGATTAGACCGTTTGAATGATCTAAGTAAGTGGACGATTTAAAACAAATACTGTGTACTTTTATGAAAACTAATGATTCTAAAATAGAAACTATTACCAGAAGTCTACCTTTCTCGGAAAAACACTTTTCTTACCTGAAAGCACAACTTTTTCAATAAAAGTTTTCAAAAAAAAACTTGTCTGTCTGTAAATCTCTAAGTCTTTCTATAAAACCAATTTTTCTTTCTTAAACTTCTTTTGGAAAACAATCATTTCTGAAAACTGAATTTCCAAAAACCTTATCTCTGAAATCTTGTCACTGGAAGTTGTCTTTGAAAATCCTGATGAATGGGGGTGTTACGTATCGTCGTCCCCCTATACGCCTAACTAGAGTTAGGAGTGCAAACCCATGATATTGGGGCGTTACGTATCATCGTCCCCCAAAGCATGCCACAACATGTCCCTGAAGCTAGTGGTCTTGGGGCATTACGTATCTTCGTCCCCCAAGCCAATGAACTAGAACCGGAGGTGAGGATCTATGCTACCTTCCAGGCTCTGAATCTAGGATCTATGGCCATCTGTCATTACATGTTTATACTCTAAAAATGCATGCTAACAACTAATTCAAAGCCAATTTGACAATTCCAAATTCTAGGGTTTATAAGGTACAAATTTGGACTTCTATATTTCAAACTTACAACTAAAGATTAAATGAGGAAAATAGGTAAAGAACTTACTTTGCATAGGGTGAACTTGTAACCTTCAATTATTGGATCCGAAATAGCTTGAGGAATGAGAAGAAAATTTTAAGAACTAATCGGTGGTAAACACATACGTTACGCAAGCACATGTATCGCTCAAGTAGTATAAAATGTATCGATCCCATGAAGACTTAATACCTATGCTATTAATTTATGAAGCTAAAATTTCTACAAGTATCTAAAAAATGATTGTTGTTTGGTTGGTGATTTTAACTAAAGACAAGTAATTAAAATAATGCGAAAGTAAATTCTAAAAAGTAATCAATATTTGAAACTCTCGAGGGTTGTGAATCCTTCCAATATTCTTCTAAAGATGAAGTGATTATCTTATGTTTGTATAATATGTCAGTTTATTAACCTGAAACACGAAGATATGAAAAAGCCTTTATCGATGGTCAGATGCAAATACCCAAAGTAACCCAATTAATCATATGTCTATGTTAATTAAGAAACTCTGAATTCATTAAGATTAAGTTCCAATTATGGCTACCCACGCCCAACATGTATATGTCTATCCTAGAAGGAAATCTCTAAGATGAATGTGATATCGTGACCTATTGAGTCTATGGTTGAAATCTAAAATCCCTTCGTCAAGTTCATTTTAAGTTTACCAAATAAATCTTATTAGTGGTCAATTAATAAGAAGCATTAAAAAGTAGACTCAATAAATAAACTAATACGTTTCACAAGACATAAGAAAAGTCAACTTATTAAACCATTAATATTGGAATTCATCACAACCATAGATAATGTATTTAGTTACGACACATATTTAGGGCTACTAAAGACATAAATAAATAAAACATCATGCAACTAATTAAAAATTAAAAATATAGAATTTACAACAATGAAATAAAATATTGGTGTTTGGAGATCCACTTTTATTATTTCAAATCTAGAAATCTCTCTTATTATAATATATACATTTGCATTATATTACCAACCGACCTCATAGGCGGTATCCTGATTAAGCATATTTTAATTAATTTCAACCCACCATAAAGGCGGTATCCAATCAAGTCAGGTTTAAATTAATTTAATTAAGTCCAACCGGCCATAAAGGCGGGATCCAATTAAGTCAGATTTTAAGATAATTTATATATTATAAAATAAGGGAGATTAATCTAAATTATTATAATAAAAGTTTCACCTTCGCCCTAGCAGAAAGAAGTTACCTACTCATGGTTTTAAGTAAAACAAAGAAACATTTATTACTTAAAATAAATATAAAAAACAAGAAAACTGAAATTAAACAAACAAGATACTCTATTCTTAATATTCTAAGGAAATTCCCATAAGAAAGTATGAATTTTCCTTCTGAATCAGGCCTCTATTTATAGGTTTCAAATAGGGTTCTTCTGCATCGCGACGCACGCTACATGAACGAGCGACTGTCAGTAAATCAATAATTGTGTTAATGTCATGATGACGCGGTGATGACGCACATGATGATGTTTCGGTGTCTGAATTAATGGTTTTGCGTGGCGATGTTGAGGATGTTTCGCGTCGCGATGTGTGAACAGTAAATTTCCCATTTGGCCCTTTTTATCTGTTTTTCACCGTTTTAGCCCCGATTTGATTCCATTGAGTTCCAAAATATTATTTATCTATAAAATAACACAGAACAAATCAAAATATTCACAAAACTCGAGAAATTATACAAAATATTAAGTAAAATGGGCGGTAAATATTGATATATTTTCCGCTTATCACACCTCCAACTTAACATTTTGCTAGTCCTCGAGCAAAACAAAATAAAATGCAATAAACAACTTTAAATGAAATTAACCTAAGCCACTTTCATATGGATCACGGTTGCATTTAATGTATGGAACAAGCCATTAAACCCCTATGTGTCCCTAGTGGACGAGTTGTAGTCTCGTGAGGGCTTACAACGACGATACCCACAAACGTCAATCAAATGTTCAATCAATCATACAAAAAATAAAAAGATAAATAAGTTAGTAACTAATGACTGGTGCTTACTCACACGCGTATAACGCAAGCTCACGTATCGTTCAAGTAGTATAAAAAGTATCGATGCCACGATAACTTAATACCTAATTTATTAATTTTATGTGGTCAAATGATTACTAGTATCTAACAGGTTGTTTGATTGATTTGAAATGGTGATGATTCTAAATTTTAAAAACAAGTAAATAAAATTGCGCGAAAGTAGTTTTAAGAAAATTCAATATTAAAAACTATCTAGGGTTGTGAATCTTTCTAATATCTTTTAAAAGATGATGTGGTTATTTCATGTTTGTGTAATAAATCGGTTTACTAACCTGGAACACTAAATTATAAGAAAGCCTATGTCGATGGTCAGAAGCAAATATCCAGTTTAACCCAATTGAACCATATGTCTATGTCAACCAAATTATCTGGATTCATTAAGTTTAAGTTCCAATTATGGCTACCCCCGCCCGACAGGTATATGTCTATCCTGTAAGGAAATCTATTAAAAGGTTATCTATCCTCAAGGAAGATCGTGGGCTATTAAGTCTAAGGCTGAAACCTAAAATTCATTTGTCAAGTTTATTTTAGATTTACCAGATCAATCTTATTAGTGGCCAATTAACAAGACGCATTAAGCTTAAGACTTAATAAATAAACCTTTAAATCACCCAAACTATAAAATAACCCCTTATAAACCGGTGATATTAAAATTCATCACAACCATAGATAACTAACTTAGTTACGACACATAACTAGGGCTTTAAAAGACATAAGTAAAAATACTGAAAAGTAATTGCGGTAAAGTAAAAGCTGAAAAGTAAATTACAATAAAATAAAATGCTAAGGTAAAATGATCAACTTTTACTACTACTAATTTAGATATCTCCCTTAATATAATATATTAACTTGTGATTATCTTACCAACCAGCCATTTAGGCGGTAACCTGATTAAGTCAAATTAAGTCCAACCAGCCATAAAGGCGGAACCAAAATAAACCTGCCATATAGGCGGTAAGAAAATTTAATTACCAACCGACCAATCTGGCGGTATCCTTGATTGGTCAGGTTTAAACCAGATTAAAATGAATTACCAACAGACCAATATGGCGGTATCCTTGATTAGTCAGGTTTAAACCAGATTAAAATGAATTACCAACAGACCAATATAACGGTATCCTCATTAAGTCAATATTTTAAATAGTGAATATATTATATTTAAGGGAGATTAATCTAATTAGCAATAGTAAAAGAATTACCTTTCACCCTAGCAGGGGGAAGTTACTTCCTCATGGTGAATAGTAAAAACTGTAAAGTAAATTACTATTATTACAGAACGTAATTAAAAGTTAATTACAAAATTGAAATTAAAAGAAACTAGATAAAAAACTCCCTATTTACATAAGAGAAATTAGAGAGGAAGGTACATCTGAAATCAGAAAACTGAGCTGAATTTATAGACCCCGGTAGGCTTCCTGCGTCACGACGCACCACGTGTCAGCTTGTGACTGGTTTATTCAGATTCTTATCTGCCACATGGCATTTCGGATAATTTGATTCAATAATTGTGCTGACGTGGCGACACGTGACGAAAGGGATTGTCGGCACCATAGGATTGCGACACGTGGCAGGCTGTGATTGGTTGATAAAGACGTGGCGATGATGTGGTACTTTGACTCGGTCAACCGGTGATGTGGACGATGACATGGAAGAAACATGGAGTGACACATGGCGACACGTGGCGATGGCGACTGTCGGCACTGTAGGATGATGACACGTGGCACGGTGCACGTGAGCAAATCGGCTGTGATGGTGACTTTAGTGCTTAATTAATATACTTATAATAAATCTATCTTTAGATTTAAAAGTATTAAAATTGCAATTAATAATTCTTGGAGAATTAATTGACTATTCTAGTGGAGAAAAGTCAAAGTTTGCAATTGGGCATGTAGCACAAGGTGCACATCATTTCGATATTCTAAAACCCAAGGCTTGACCAAAGGTTTGTGAAATATTGAAAAGATAATTGACATATCCCAAAGTGACTACCATTTGGATATGGAAGACACGAAGGAATTAAAGATAGGGCGAGGCTCTAACTTTAAAAATATTCGTCAAAGTTATCTTCACTACTAGTATTGAAATTGGATTTTAAATACTTAGTGTGGTACATAATACATATATGTATTGACGTTCAGAATCCGCTGTGAGCCGGATACTGGCTTCAAGCCGAGATTTCTCTGCGAATCGGAAACGGGACGAAAGTCGCTGTTTCGACCGTAGATACCTAAGTTTAGGAACTACCCTTTGGGTATGTACTTAAATTAGGACATGTTATAATGTAACTAGTTTAACTAAAGACATTATCTCTATATCAGTGTTTAATCCATTGCGGATAAAACCTTTATATTCTAGAACACTAAAGTGTTTCAATATATAAAGATGATACTGAGATAAATACATTGGATGTAAATAACAGAATTTATATTTTGAATATAAAGAAAAATCTCAAACATATAAAATGACAAATAAATAGCTCAAATTGATTTGATCAATAGAGACTTATTTGTGGCATTGTTGTCTAGGACACAATCAAAGAAGACTCGTATATCCACACTTTTTAAGAGTGGGTACTAGGACTGATTTGACTATTCAAATAAGGTCTACGAATCTAGTTTATTAGGTAAGATACCTAAAATACTATTACTTGGTAATAGTAAAAGGGCCACCGATCTGTTAGCCCTATTCATGATGAATTTAGTAGGCCCATATCTAGCTAGGCTAGATGTGAACATGAATATTTCGTGACCTTAGCGGATGTGACATCACGTTGTGGTTATGTGTTTCTTTTGAAGAACACAGATCGGAAACTTTAGAGTTTCGACACGAAGTAGACAAACAGATCGGCTATAGTGTTATTCCGCCACGGTAATACCGTAATGGAAAATACTTAAGCAGTAAGTTTCATACGTACATGAAAGAGTATGGTATTCTTTCAGATGAGGACTCCTCTCGAGACACGTCAGTTAGACGGTATGTCTGAACTAAAACCGAATTTTGTTGGACATAATAAGGTTTATCACGAGTCGTTCTGAGCTACTATCTCATTCAACCGGATATGTATTAACAGTGCAAATCTTATTTAGAATAAGGTTCCATATAAATCAGTTTGACAGATATCATATAGGATATGAACAGGGAAGAAACGAGGTTTCTCATTCCAGATAATTTGGGTATGCCAGGCATAGCGTTTGGATGATACCAAACTAAGGACCCAAATTGGATAAGTGCCAATATAGGTTATCCTAAGGGAAACCTTAAATATAGTACTTGTAAATCCCACATGAGAACAATATAATTGTTGCTCACCATGCGGTTTTCCTGAGAGGAATACCGATATGCAGTGGTCAGTGGGAGGATAGTGATACTCGATGAAAATCGGAGTAATACTGTTCAAGGCACGAAGTCCTTAATGGAACACAAATAGTTCATCTATGATGAAACTATACCATTAATCTTCAAATACACAAGAAACTAGTAGATCGGATAGAGTCAGAAAACAACCTAGGGTATGGGTTTCTGATCTCGCCCCATAAAGATGTCAATCTTATGGTGGTGTACCATCCGACTACGTTTATGAGGAAGTGATACGAGGTATCGACTCCCTGTTATGGCAAAGTGCCATGAGTCCGAAATGGATTCCATGTATAACAACTATGTTTGGATACTAGTTGTTGTACCACAAGGCGTTGTGCCTATTGGTACTATAAATGTCTTCAAGGAAGACATACATGGAAGGCAACATACCAACGTGCAAAGCTATGCTTTCGACGGAAAGGTATCGTTATCAACATTATGTTAATAATGGTTCAACCTTTTACCTGTTGCCATGGTAAATCCATTTTGAAGATGCTTGAAAATAACTGTATATTTCATTTATGAAATGTGCCAGTTATAAATCAAAATCGCTTTCCTGAAAAGGAAACCTTTTGGAGGATCTTACAACATCCTGACGATTTTGTATAACCGACAAACAAGGTTTGCGGGTTATTCGATCCATGTTTGGATCAATGCAAGCATAAGGTTCTTGGAACTAACGTTTTGAAATAATCATAATGGTTTATGATTTGACTCAAAACGAAATAATTCTTGTGTATATAAGGAGGTTAGTGGGAGAGCGCACTGACAGTATATTCCCATAAAGCTATTGTTGAAAGCTTGGCTTTCAATAGAAATTCTCCGTAGAATTCTGGGAGATAACAACCTTTATTAGAGGAATAAAGATCTACTGGGATAGATTTGGAGTTGTTAACACTCTCTGGGAAATTGTACATTTAAAATGTACTTGTATTGATGTCTCATACGCTTCATGCATATGGAGTCACAATCAGGTCAATCCAAGTGACAATCATTGGATTGAAGTTAAGAACATCTGTTAGTATCTCAGAGAACTAAAGATGCTATCTTAAACTATGGAGAAGGAGAACTTGAAGTGACTGGGATCACTGCTGCAAGTTTCCAAACTGTTAAATACTGTGGTACTATGAAGTTTGAATAACGGGACAGTGAGCTGGAAATCTTCCAAGCAAGATAACTGTTGTCGAATAAACAACAAACGCGGATTATTGCTGCAGCTGAGGCAGCAATAGAAGTCTTTTGGATTGAAATAAATCTAATTAGATTAGATATAGTTCTGTTAGCAGCTGAGCTAGGCGTCAGCACAGGCTAAGGAATTAAAGGTCTCATCGACGATCCAGATATATACTTCTATATCATTTGATTCGTTCGGATCATACATCGTGGCGATGTGATGATCATATAAATAGCGTCAAACGATAATCGAACAAATCCGCTGACGAAAACCTTTCCTCAGCAATTTGAGCGAACCGTACATAGTTCAGGTGTAGGACACTTGAGTGACTGGCTATGTGCCAAGTGGGAGATTGTTGGATAATATGACCCATAGCGTCACTATTTGCACAGATCATTGTGTTGTTGTAGCAAATTGACTATGTAACAAGGAAATTGCACTCTCGTTATTTGTGATTAGATCACCATAGATATATAAATGAAGAGAGGTCCCTATGATTAGTTCCTGGATTGAGATGATATGAGACAGTATCAGTCCACGAAGGATTAATCATTAAATATCCCTAGCCGTAGTATTATCGAGACTGGACATCGATAATGCGGAATAGGCTAGTCTTGCACTTGTGCGCGTTGTGAGGGCACAACGGCATAGTTCTCATATATATAAGTATTGGATACTTGTGCAAGTGCGATAGGAGGTCGTGTTTCACCGATGGTATGGGAAACAGCTTCGCTCTGGATAGACCCTTCGGAATCCCATTGGTATTATGACTAGGTGTCTATGGGAGGCCGAAATCAAGGTAGGTGTGTATAGTCTTAACCTGAGACTTACATCGCTAATACTTACGACAATCGGTAAACTTTGGTTTTGGTGGTGGGGGATCTTAACTGGTTCTGTGTTCACCTCTTCTGGGTTTATCAGGAATCGTAGTGTATTGGATGTGATGTCAAGACGGAAGTGTCACTCCAGTCATAGTGGAGATGATGTCACGCAGGATACGGTATTAGTGCTCTTAAGTGATGCGCATCCAATCGTGATATTATGACCAGGTCATGAATATCCGATTATAGAGACTAGTTACCAGACATCCGATATGTGTTTCGGACGGGGCAGACACTTATCCAGCCCCAGCCCTAGCACGTGATTATACGATACTGGGCCGATATATGCACAATACAATTGTATACTACGCTTGATACAGATCTTTGATATTCTTTGATGAATATGTCCGGAGAACTTGGTAGACTTGGTGCTTTGCTAGGAGTCGACCTTGTCTCGTAAATCGGTAGAACGTAGTACTTGGTACGTACGTGATTCGGGCACTCCGACGACCGTATTTACTGCCAACTTATCCGGGGATCTCATGGGTCGCTTCTCGATAATCCACCGATGACGCACAACTTGCACTCTTGAATAATCTGGGATTATATAGAAGAGAGAGAAAATTAATCTAGGATTAATTACGGAGATATTTTATCTAGGATAAAATATCGTCTAGAGAGAGATAACGATTAATTTGGAATTAATCGGTAAATTAATATATTTGATATATTAAACGAAATTAGATTTCGACGCGGAATTAAAATTAGATTTTAATTCGGGCAAACGAGTTAATTTAGAATTAATTCGTTAGCGACGTAAATAATAATTTCGCTAGCCGCAATTATTCGATTGAATTAACGTCGCGACGTAAGCTCGGTATTTCGGAAATATCGAACCCGAACGCGTGAGTGCACGTGGGCCCACTTTCATTTGGAAACGTGTGGGGCCCACATGACACATGTCATTTTATGCATTATTTAATTGTTAATGCATTGCATGGTGATAGTGTACAATACACTCAATGGTTTTGCATGGAGTTTGAGTGTTAGACACTCTAAGCCATTGCATGATTTGTGTCATAAGTTTATTATTTATTTAATAAATATTATGGCATAAATATAAATTGATTTTTGGTAACAAAAATTAATTACACAACACATTTTTTCTCTCAAATTCTCTCATCTCTCTCACGCCCAAGTGTGGCTATTCTTCACTGGTTTTGAACCAGTTTGGGCGTGAATAAGGGAAGCCAAGAGTGGTTTTCATGGTGAAAATTCAAGTGCTAGCACACTTACAAGTCTTGCGAAGGTGGTAGGGAGGTTCGACCATGAGACGGGACTCATCCGACGGAGTTTGGAGCTTCGTTTTGAGACCCGAAACTGCCAAGACAGTGAGCATGGACTGGTTCCAGTGGCGTGAGCAAGGCAGTACGTTTTTGGCCTTGATTCGTCTTCAATCGACATAACCGATCAATGTGAGTATTCTGCTACCTCCGTTGATGTATTCACACATTATTTCATGTCTTTATTTGATCTTGGGACCTTAGAATAAACCAACACTAACTTGTGGACCCGACGCACGTTAGCATGGATCGGCGTACGTTAGGCGTCGTGACGCGCCAAAATTATGAAAATGCCCTTTTGTCTGTTTTTCACTATTTTGGCCCCAAATCACCTCCAGAGAGTCCTAAAACTTTATTTTTCTACAAAATAACACAAAACACATCAAAATATTCACAAAACTCAAGAAACTATACAAAATATTAGGTTAAATGAGTGGGAAATAGTGATATAATTACCACTCTTCACTAAACAAGTGAAATTCTTATCCAAGTTAATAGTTGTTTTCTTTCTTTCTAAAATACCAAAAAAGAAAATTCTCTAGTTATTTTACCGTTCTCCATATACATAAATAACAAGGTATTATCAAATCATTATGCCCACAATATTCATAAGTGTTGTTGAAAATAGAGTAATCTTTTTGTCCTAAAGTTATATCAAAATTCACACTTTTTTGGCAATGTATTTTTATGTACAATTTTTTTTATTTTTTTATATATAAAATCTTCAAACCTTGTAGCGAGCTTTGGGCCAGTGACTCCCAAACCAGTTGGCTTTAGGGCACTAGGTGTTAAAACACCCCTACAGACTTAATTACTCGGATCTCAGATGTTAAAAGTTCTACCGTTTAACGCGAACAATCACTGCTTACTAAGGCAAGATGTCCGGTTACTAAGTAGAAACTTTATTATTTTTAACTCAGGCTTTATCGTTTGACGCGATCAGTCACTGCTTACTGAGGCAAGATGTTTGATTACTAAGTAAAAGCATGGTTAATTATTCTTCAGGTGCTTGTTCCAATAAACTAGAGCACTGGAAATTACAAACTTTCACATACAACCCACGTTCGTATGTTACCGTGTATGTTGATAATACATGTCAAATGAGCATATGAAGATCCAATTTAGTCAGTATTATGGAGAATTCACGAATTTAAATAATTCAAAATGAAATAAACAAAAATTAACTTGTTACGAATTAGGTTGAGATACGTCTCAGGAGTGGAAATTCCTTTAACAGCGTCCTCAAACACAATTCCACCTAGTTAGTCAAGTTTAAAACATAAAATGTTTTCAATTTTTTTTAATTTTTGACTAAAAACAACACAAAGAAAAATACAAACAAGATACTTGTCAACTATTCTCCTCCACAAAACCTAATTGAGACATTGTCCCCAATGTTTAAAAATGAAAAAAAAAAGAGTTTAGAAACAGTACCTGGTTAGCGTGGACTTGTGCATCGAAAAGAAAACTAAAGGTTAAAATCCAGATTTATCCGACGCTTCTTACCACGATCATTATCAGACCAGTTTATCTTGGAAATGATAGGGTCAATTTTTAGTTCAAAGGCTCAGAGATGGAAAATTAAATCATTGGTTGTTCTAGCAGTGAAAATGATATCTTTTACGTGTTTGGAAAGAACCATTTCTCCAGGCATCTTCAAGAAACATAAAAAGAAAGTCAAAAAATCCATCAATATTAAACAGTCAAATTGATTTCTGGTGTATGTTCAAGTTCGCCCAAGATATCACCGTGAAAATTCATCTATCGTGTCCAAGCCACATGGCAAAGTAATAAAAGCATCAGCACGATTAATCATTTCAATAAGTCGTTCGGACATACTTGGCACGATGCATTCCCCTCCATTTGATTGTTCGATAAGATTTGCGTCCGCCAAAGGTTTTGGGATGATTCCCAAAACTTGAGTGCCTCCTTCCTATACGGCCCTTGAAACGTACCCCATTAGTCCAAGATTGCTACTGCCATATATAAGTACATATTCCTCTCTACCATGACTCTACCAAATTCTTTTGCTGCTTCAGTGAATTATGGTTTAGAACCAGAACTAGTACCGTAAAACACACATATGTTAACAACTTGTCTTTTTGAAGTTGCTTCCAATTTTTTTTTTAATATTACTCTCTCAAATCTGGATGTGTTGAAGAGAGCAATGACGAGTTGAATTTATAGATCCTGAAAAGGGTGAGTAATAGTCGCACTAGTACCTACCAAATGACAATTATTAGCTGCATAGTAAATTAAATCATGAAAGTCAAAAAGTTTGGATCTTATCTGCGAAAATAAAAGAAAATAACAAAACAAATCACAATAATTAGTTAAAGATAAAAAAATTAAAATAAAACTATGTACATGGAGCCTTGATTGTGGCTCAAATATTTCTCAAGTAATCGGCTTGAATGACATCTATGTGTCAAGGACAAGCTTCCCATCCAATTTCCTTATAAATTGGAAAACATGGTGCCTTGAGCGTGGACTCAATTGCTGTCTTTCTTTTCAAAACTATGTATGTAAATTGCGAATTAAGTGATAGACATATCCACTGGGATGCATCTCAAGAGTCAATGATATATCATCTAAAGACTCATGACTCATGCCATCACTAATGAATTTTATTTTGTCTTCGCTATTATCAGACACATTCCTAAAGAACGACAATGAGTATTGCATGCACAATGTGTACATTTATAACAAACACTTAATTGTTTAGCTCTTCTTTTCTTAGCGTATGTGTTTTTTCCTAAACCAGGCAGAAATGAAATAAAAGAGTTAGATGACTCACCTCCCAAGCAAACTCATACTTCAATTTTCCAACGAATATCACTAGGAATACCTTTGATCATCAAAAGTCTTATTCTTTTAATGCGTGCTTTCTAGACTTTCATCAGAGAATTGTGAGGGAGAGAAAGAAAATGCTTGTGAAGTTTTGAGAGAACGTCTTCCATCATGTCTGTGACTTTTCCAACATAAATTAAACACACAAAATCTCAATATATACACAAATTGCATGGGTTGTCTCCCTGCTAGTGTTAAGTTCAACGTCGTCAGCTAGATATGACTGCCCAGATGTTAGGCTGGATCAACAAGTGTGAGACTCTCTTGTTGACGTTTGATGGATTCTCCCCAATAGTGCTTGACACATTGACTGTTAACTTTGAATGGATCATTGGAGTTGGGGTCATGTAGCTCAACGGCTGCATATGGTAAGGCTTGGGTGATAACACATGGATCTGACCACCGTGATTTCAGCTTGCCATTGAAAAGTTTCATTCTTGAGTTATATAACAATACCCACTGCCCTGGTTCCAGTTTTCTACGCACTATTTTCTGATCATGCCACTTCTTGGTCTTTTCTTTGTACAGTTTGGCATTCTCATAAGCATGAAGGTGAAATTTCTCCAATTCATTCAGTTGGTGGAGTCGTTTCTATCATATTGTTTGCAGATCAAAATTTAGCTTTTTCAATACCCAGTACGCTTTATGTTCGAGCTCCACAGGAAGATAGCATGCTTTCCCAAACACCATTCGATATAAGGACATTCCAATGGTTGTCTTGTAAGCTGTCCGATAGACCTATAATGCGTCATCCAATTTTATAGACCAGTCCCTCCTTGTTGAACCAACGATTCTCTCTAAGATTCTTTTGATTTCTCTGTTGGAAACTTCAACCTGCCCACTTGACTGCGGATGGTAAGCAGTGACAAATTTATGAGTAACTCCATATTTGGCTAGAAGTACAGTAAAATATCTGTTACAGAAGTGTGTGCCACCATCACTGAGGATCGCTCGAGGTTTTCCGAAGCTAGTGAAAAATATTATTTTTGAGGAATTTTAACACCACTTTGGAGTCATTTGATGGTAGTGTTGTTGCTTCAACCTATTTGGAGACGTAGTCTACTACAACCAGAATGTACAGGTTTCCATATGATGGAACAAATGGTCCCATAAAGTCAATCCCCCATACATCAAATATTTTGAGAATGCTTTGGAGTGGTATTTCATTTCTTTTCGAAATATTTCCCGTCCTCTGGCACCTGTCACATTTAAGAACGAATAAGTGAATATCTTTAAATAATGACGGCCAGAACAAACCTGATTACAGCACTTTTGACGCGGTTTTATCTCCGATGAAGTGTCCACCATATGATGATGAATGATAATGCTGCAGGACACTGTTAACCTCCTCTTGTTGTACAAAACGCCACAATAAGTGATCAATACAATATTTGAATAGGTATGGCTCATCCCAGACATAATGCTTGACTTCTTTGAAAAATTTCTTTCATTATTGATGTGTCCATTCCAATGGCTTTTTCCTTGATACTATGTAGTTCACATAGTCAGCATACCATAGGACTTCATGTTGCTTGATGGCAAACAACTGTTCATTTAGAAAATTTTATTTGATTTTCAGTTCATTGCCAGTTGTACCTCCATTTTCGAGCCTTGACAAATGATCTGCCACTTGATTTTCTGTTCCCTTCCTGTCTCGAATCTCCATGTCAAATTCTGGTAGTAGAAACACCCAACAGATCAATCTGGGATTTGAATATTTCTTCGCGACTAGGTATTTTATTGTAGAATGATCTGTGTTGACCACCACTTTGAGACCCAACAAATAAGAGCGGAATTTATCAAAAGTAAACACAACTGCGAGCAACCCTTTTTCAGTTGTTGTGTAGTTGAGTTGTGCTTCATTTAAAGTTTTGCTGGCATAGTAAATGGTGTGAAAAACTTTTACCTTACGTTGTCCCAAAACTGCACCTACAGAAAAATCATTGGCATCACACATTACTTCAAATGGGAGCGTCCAATCTAGTGCTACTGTGGTGGAGATAGAGACCAACTTCTGTGTCAAGATCTCGAAAGCATGGTGACATTCTTTGGTGAAGTGGAACATCATGTCTTTCTCCAGTAGATTGCATAATGGTTTAGTAATCTTGGAGAAGTCTTTAATGAATCTCCTGTAAAATCTTGTATGCCCGATAAAACTTCGAATCCCTTTGACAGATGATGATGGAGGTAGTTTCTTTATCATCTCGATCTTTGCTTTGTCTACCTTAATTCATTTATGTGAGATCTAATGTCCTAGGAAAATGCCTTCCTGCAGCATGAAGTTGCATTTCTCCAAATTCAGTACCGGATTTGTATCTTCACATCTTTGTAACACTTTTTCCAGATTTTACAAGTAGTGGTCGAACGAGTCTCCAAATACTGAGAAGTAATCCATGAAGACTTCCATGCTTTGTTCTATCATTTCTGAAAAGATAGCCATCATGAAATGTTGAAATGTGGCAGGAGCATTACAGAGTCCAAATGGCATCCGACGGAAAGTAAAAGTACCATACGGGCATATGAAGGTGGTTTTTTCCTAATCTTCTGGGGTGATGGCAATCAAATTGTATCCTGAATATCCATCCAGAAAGCAGTAAAATTCATGTCATGTCTGTCTGTCTAGCATCTGGTCAATGAATGGTAGCAGGAAATGATCATTCCGTGTTACTTTGTTCAGCTTCCTGTAGTTCATGCATACTCTCCATCTAGTCATTTTCCTTATTAGCTCGTTCTTTTCATTTATGACTACATTCGTTCCTTCTCTCTTGGGTACACATTGCATAAGACTTACGCAAGAGCTATCAGAGTTGGGGCAGATGATGCCTGCATCCAACCATTTGATGATTTCTTTCTTGACTACTTCCTTAATGATTGGATTTAGCCTTCATTGATGCTCCACTATGGTTTTATACTCATCGTTCATCAGGATTTTGTGCATACAAAATGATGGACTGATGCCTCGAATGTCTGCTACAGTCCAACCAATAGCTCTCTTATGCTCACGTAGCACTCTCAACAACCTATTTTCCTACACCAATGTTAGCGACGAAGAAATCATCACAAGTAAATCAGAAGAGTTTTCCAAGTATGCATACCTGAGATAGTTCGTAAGTGGCTTTAGTTCCAGCTGCGGTGGTTCTTCAATCGAGGGCTTGATTCACTCATTTTTTTCAGTAATTCCAAACTTTCTACCTGTGGTGTCGATCTAAGGCGAGAGGCTCCATCAAGATAGTTGATACATTCCAGAATATCATCATCTAATTCTCTGTCAATCTTATTGGTGATGAATGCTTCAAGTTTTTCAATAGAAAGTTGCATTGCATCTGTGTTCTGGATGATATTATCTATTACATCAAGTTTGAAACATTCCTCATCCCTTTCATCAGTTTGAAATTTCATAGCTTTGAAAACATTGAATGTTACTTCTTGGTCATGCACCCTCATGGTTAGTTCACATTTTTTTACATCAATGATGGTTCGACCTGTAGCCAAGAATGATCTCCCGAGAATGATGGGTACGTCTTTGTCTTCCTCCATGTCAATGACAATGAAATCTGCTGGGAAAATGAATTTGTTGACTTTGACCAGCACATTTTCCACTACACCTCTCGAAAATGTGAGTGATCTATCAGCAAGTTGCAGAGTGACTGAGGTGGGCTTTGCTTCTCCAAACCGAAATTTCATGTAAATCGATAAAGGCATCTAGTTAATGGTAGCACCTAAATCACACAAAGTCTTACCGAAGTAATATTCTCCTATGGTGCAAGGGATGTTGAAACTGCCAGGATCCTTCAAATTTAGGGGGAGCTTCATTTGAATGATGGCGCTGCATTCTTCTGTCAATATTATAGTATTGTAATCTCCCAATATTCGTTTTCGTGATAAAATATCTTTCATGAATTTGACATAGTTGGGCATTTGTTCAAACTCTTCTGCAAATGGAATATTGTTGTGTAGCTTTTTGAAAATTTCTAGAAATCGAGAAAATTGCTTATCTAGTTTATGTTTTCGTAGACGTCGTGGAAAAGGAGGAGGTGAAGTAAATCTTTCTTGATCTTTTTCTTTTGTCTCCTTTTCCTCCATCTGTGGATCTGCTTCGCTGCTTTCTTTTGGAACTTCCTCAGTAGATGTCTTGATTCCAACATCTTTGTTGATTTCAGTGCCACTTTTCAAAGTGATGGCTTGGCATTGCTCCTTCCTTCTGTTCCTTGGATTTGGTTTTGTTTGATAGGAAGGGTACCTTGCGGTCTGTACTTTGAGCATTGGCCAGTTGTCCCATTTGATTCTCCAGTGCCTTGAAAGATGCTGTTCGATTTTGAACCACAGCTGCTAAAGCGTCGTATTTGGCTTCTTGCTTTTTTATTTGGGCAAGCACTTCTGTTATTCCTAGTTATTTTTCATACTCATGGCTTTTAGTCTGTTGTTGGAATCTTGGTGGAGGATTGTTCCTTTGCCCTGAAGTGTTGGTCCATGCGAAATTGGGATGATTATGTAGGGGTTTTATAAGGAATTACCGGGTTAGCGTAGCGGAATGCGGAAAATCAGAATTTTTCGATTTCAAAATTTTTTCTTGAATCAATCAAATAAACTTATTCATTTAATACCGGAGACTTAAAATATGAAATTTTAACCCAAGAAATCAAATTTCTATTAATTGCCGAATTCACCCCCAAACTTTACAGTTTGATCATTTTGGTCCTTAATTGTCAAATACATATTTTATTGATTCCAAATCAGTCCCAAAATGATTATACATGCATAATAGATGAAAATACAATTTTGGCAACAAAAATTCATAATTTTCTGAAATTGCCGAACAACCCCTGAAATTTTCAAGATATTCAATTTGGTCTTTTTTAGTTCAAAACATGTCAAGATCAAATCCAATCAACCCCAAATTTACTATACATCATATATACATCAAATTACATCACATATATGAAACGCTCAAATTGGAAAGGGTTATGAACCCTAATTTTACAATTTCCACAAATTAAACAAATTCAATATTTTAATTCAATCCATACAACACCAATCAAGTCTCACCAACATAAAAAAAACTCAAGAATAATTCTAGGTCATTTATGAATGGTTAAGCAACTTTAGAATGGCAACTTTAATCACTAATTAATCAAATAAGCTTAATTACTCCTAATTAGCTTATTATTAATCTAACATGCAAAACACCTCCAACAAGCTTCAAACACATTTAATTACCAACTCAAAGAGTAGAGACATCAACTTAGCAACACAAATTGAAGCTAAGATTAATAAGAAAAAAAAAATTTGATTTCCATTGGAACAAGTTTTACTTGAAAAAGATAACATTTATCTTTTATAAAGTAAACTTACAAAGGACCTATAGAATCAAGCCATTTAAAAGTTAAAATCATTACTTAAGATATTTATTATATTTATTTATTTAATTATTTAACATTAAATAATTAAATAAAAAAATAAATAATATTAAATATATGTCTTATATTACATTAAATATCTCAAATACATATATATTGATATATGTCAAATATCACCATTTGAAATTTAATTAATGTGTATTTAATAATATCAAATATTAAATACAAATATACATTAATTCAGAAATGATGATTAGGTCCCGATTGCATGTATTTTTCGTTTAACTGTTAAACGAGTTATAAATAATCAGTATTATTTATAGCAGTTGCCCTAGTGCTCTATGAGTATATTTTATTAGTGAGACTCCTTATGTTCAGGCATATCCATCACGAAATCAAATTTTGTGTCCATAATTCACCCATCCGTAATTATGACGAACATGGAAAAACTCTTTAAACATACAGATCAGGTCACTGCATACATTAATCCCTCCGTCACAGGTATCTGGATTATTCCAGAGATATAGATGTAAATGTCAAATCTCTATAGATATAATCACGTTGACGTTCTATTAGAAATCTTTAATAACACTTTCAAATTTCTACAGTGTACCACTGGCCCATGGATTTAACAGATGTTAGACATTATGTCTCATAGCGTCACTGTTTGTAAATGATATTGTATTATTGTACAAAATTAACTATGTGATAATGAAATTGCCTTTTGCCGTTTTGTAATATTATTTACTTTGATATATAAATGGCGAAAGTCCATATGATTAATACCGGATTGAGATGATATGAGACAGTATCAATCCATAAAGGTTTAATCATTAAATATCCCTAGTCGAGTATTATCGAGATCGGACATCGATAATGCGGAATAGACTAGTATTGCGCTTGTGCACGTTGTGAGGGCACAACGCATAGTTCTCATATATTTAAGTATTGGATACTTATGCAAGTGCGATAGGAGGTTGTGTTTCCGATGGTACGGAAAACAGCTTCGCTCGGATAGACGACCCCACCCCCGGAATCCATTGGTAGTATGTCTGCGTGTCTATGGGAGGCCGCATCAGGGTAGGTGTATATGGTCTTAACCTGAGACTTACATCGCTAGTACTTGCGACAATCGGTAAACTTTGGTTTTGGTGGTTGGGGACCTTAACCGGTTCTATGTACACCTCTTCTGGGTTTATCGAGAATCGTAGTGTACTGGATGTGATGTCGAGATGGAAGTATCGCTTCAGACATATGGAGGTGATGATCACGCAGGACTCAGAACTAGTACTCTATAAAAGGTTGCAACCGTCGGGACAATATGACCAGGTCAGGATTGTCCGATTTAAAGAGACTAGTTGATTGATGTCCGATATATGTTTCGTACGGGG
>SKCR01055302.1:0-45035 GCA_019454045.1 Zanthoxylum bungeanum
CTGAAACTGTTGGACAATTATGACCCATAACGTCACTATTTGTACAGATCATTGTGTTGTTGTAAAAATTAACTATGTGACAAAGGAGATTGCACTCTTATCATTTGTGATTAGATCACCAAGATATATAAATGATGAGAGGTCCTTATGATTTGTTCCTTGATTGAGAATGATATGAGACAGTATCAATCAACGAAGGATAAATCATTAAATATCCCTAGTCAGAGTATTATCGAGATTGGACATCGATAAATACGTAAAAGACTAGTATCGTACTTGTGCGCGTTGTGAGGGCACAACGACATAATTCTCATATATTTAAGTATTGGATACTTATGCAAGTGCGGTAGGAGGTTGTGTTTCACCGACGGTACGGGAAACAGCTTTGCTCTGGATAGACCCCTCGGAATCCCATTGGTATTGTGACTATGTGTCTATGGGAGTCCGACATCAGGGTAGGTGTGTATGGTCTTAACTTGAGACTTGCACCGCTAATGCTTACGACAATCAATATACTTTGATTGAGGTCGTCAGAGGCTTTAACCGGTTCTGGTACGCCGATTTTGGGTAGATTGAGAATCGTAGAGTATTGGGTGTGATGTCAAGACGGAAGTATCACTTCAGTCATACTGGAGATGATGTCACGTAGGATACGGTATTAGTGCTCTTAAGTGCTGGCCGGCCATCGGGATATTATGACAAGGTCATGTATATCCGATTATAGAGACTAGTTACCAGACATCCGACATGTGCTTCGTACGGGGCAGACACAACTCCAGCCCCAGGCCTAGCACGTGACAGTCTGATACTGGGCCGATATACACAATACTTGGTATACTACGCTTGATATAGATCCTTATATATTCTATAAGAATATTTCCGGAGAATTGGGTAGACTTGGTGCTTTGCTAGAAGCCGACCTTGTCTCGTAAATCGGTAGAACGTAGTACTTGGTACGTACGTGATTCGGATACTCCGACGACCATATTTACTGCCAATATATTCGGGGATCTCATGGGTCGCTTCCCAATAATCCACCGATGACGTATGACTCGCACTCTTAAATAATCTGGGATTATATAGAAGAGAGAGAAAATTAATATAGGATTAATTATGGAGATATTTTATCTAGGATAAAATATCGTCTAAAGAGAGATAACGATTAATTTGGAATTAATCGGTAAATTAATATATTTGATATATTAAATGAAATTAGATTTCGATGCGGAATTAAAATTAGATTTTAATTCGAGCGAACGAATTAATTTAGAATTAATTCATTAGCGACGTGAATAGTGAATTCGCTAGGCATAATCATTTAATTACGACGCAACTGAAAATTCGCTAATTAAGAATTAGCGAACCCGAGTCCGAGTGTGATTGCGAGCGCATTCGTATTTCGAATTCGAGTGCAGCAACGTAAGTCGCATCAAGCGTCAAATCATTAGTCACATCAAACGTCAAATCACTTGTCACTTTGAGTGATGTGACTTGACAACATGTCACTTTGATAAAGTGATGTTGATGTGAATAGTGATAGACAAGATGTGCATAGTGATGGCTTTTATTGTTTGACTTTTGAAAGCCAAATTAAAGTGAAATTCAAGTGAAATTCACTTATGTGTATAAGATACACCTAAATGCAAAATGCAAATAAAACTAACACACATCTATCTCTCCTAATCTTTCTCTTTGGCTCACGCCCATTTGGGCAAAATTAACTCACTGGTTTCACACAAAACCGTGAGCATGAGGGAGGCAAGAGTTGGGTTTTTGTGGCAAAAACCGCAAGTGCTAGCACCCTACGAGATATGCGAAGGTGGTAGGGAGGTTCACCCATGAGCCGGGATCCGTCCGACGAAGCTTGGAGCTTCGTTTCGCAGCTCAAAATTTTGATTTGGAGGGCAGTGAACTGCACACAGTTGGCGCCAAAACAGTGGGCTTTTTAGGCTTCGTTCGTCTTCAAATCGTCTCAACCGATCGATGTGAGTATTCCACTACCTCCGTTGATGTGTTCACACATTGTTTTCATTGCTTGTTTGATCTTGTGACCTAGAAACAAACCTAACAATGACATCAAGAGCTATAGGTTCAAGCATGAAAATGTAGGGCTTAAAATTTGGGTAAATTTGTTTTGAGCATGATTTGAATGAATTGATTGTTTGAGTATGCTTATAACATGTTTAATTGCATATTGGTTGGACCAATTTGTTGAAAATTGATTTGGAACAATTTTCCCCAAATTTGTGATGTTGGCCGAATGTGTATGATATTTGGAGTTCTTGGAATTTTTTAATTTTAGTTCATTGGATGAATTAGAATCATTAAGGATAATGTTAATTTAAAACTAATTTGATTGGATTTTGAATTGAACAAAAATCCCCAAATTATTTCACCTTGGCCGAATCTACTTTGCCCTTGAATGTCTTGGTATATTTTGATTTTGAACAATTGGATGTGTATGAAATCATTTAGGATGTTGATTTAATGTCGATTGTGGCTTTGATTGGATTGAAACCAAATCGGACATAAAATCCCTCCTTTGGCCGAGAGCTTTGAGCATGTATATGGGTTTCATTTTTTCAAAACATGTTGGACATGTGATGATGATGTTTAGCATGATTAATTGGACTAATTAAGTGTTTTAGAAATATTGATTTAGGTGATTAATCATGTAATGCACTTTAGGTAATTAAATTGCGGAATTGGATTTATGTAATTTAATTATTTGGGCCTTAAATTGGATTTGGGCTTCTAATGTTGTAATTGGACTTATTGGGCTTGATTTTATCAAGTTGGGTTTAGGCCAAATGGATTGGATCCAATTGGGCCCAAAACCACTTCCGTTAAGCCCAATTGCGACTTAATGAACCTTTAAAGTTTAATTGGGCCTAATGGGCCAAGATTGATTTATGGGCTTATGGGGTAAATCCCGGATTGGATTTTGGTTATTCGGATTGACACGAGTTGACCAAAAGTCCACGCCTTAAGAAATCAATTAAAAGCCCATTAGACTTTAATTGAATTGACGTTGGACGTTGATTGGTCTTTGAGACGCGTTACGATTAAATTTGGAATTTAAGTCGTAAAAGGTTTATTATTAAAGTGTAATATTTAATTTGGAATTAAATAACGAATTGGAATTGAATGCATATTAAATTGGATTTAATAACGTAGTTTAATTTAATTCGAGAATTCGTACTTTGAGTACTTATTCGCAAACCGAGTTTGACTCGAACAAAATCAAATCGTTGTTTGAACATTGGATGATCACTAATTATCATATTAATTAATTTGATTAGATTGATTGATAACATGCTTGTGTGAATACATGGTTGTGATGAATGAATAATGTATATCGGATGGATATTAGTTGGTGGGGGCAATTTTGGAAATTGTTGTAATAAATTTGATTTATTAAATGGACCTGCGTGTCCAGTCTTTTCACCTCTATTCTCTTTGTATTCTCTTCTCACCTATTCCCCTCAATGTAAATGAGGTTTCTTTAGAAGTGTAGTGTAACGGGTAGAAGTAATACAAGTGCTAGCTTAAGAGAGATATGTAGAGATTTGATATAGGATCAATGTGTTAAGTATCCATCCGCATATCATTATTATTTATTTTCATATGCGCTTTATTATGTATTTAGAATGCATGTTTAAGGGTGTATGATGATGAGACCTTAACAAAGATAATAAATTGGTAGCCAATTTGCACACGAAAAGCCCTCATCAAATATCATGCGTCTTTTCCTTCCATTGAGTGATTCTTACTCAAGATTCTAGATTGACATGGGTTGTTGGCCAAAGTCAAGCCCTTGTCCGTCGAAGATGTGTTTGAATCACGAGGCTTTGTTCCATATTGGTGTCATGTCCAAGTTGTGGTTTGTTGGCCAAAGTCAAGACCACTTCTTGTCCATCGACATTGATTACGAAGCTTCCATGGTCAATGGGTCCATGCTTGACTGGGATCACTAGGTTTGTTGTGCCAAAGCCAAGGCCTAGTTGATTCAGAGGAAAAAGGTTAGGGTATATATTAGATATATAGGCATATATAAGATATATGTTTCGGACTTGGATGTCCACCTACTGGATCTAGGAGTTGGATGAGATCCAATTGATCTTCGAGATCTACCTAGTTAACTATCATACAATTTGTTGGCCAAAGTCGAGATTGTGTGATACTTTAACGGGATCCTAGCCCACTAGGAAACACGGTTTCCCGAGTACTCGACAGAGGGTTAGAGGCTCGACGAAAAATAGTGGGAGGCAAGAATTGAATTTGCAATATTCGTTCAATTACTCGCCATACACGCTCAAACAAATATCACTCGTCAAATAATTAAAAGTATTAGTTGGACTAATATTTAATGTTGTTTTTAATAATATAGTTTGACTATATTCAAATAAATTCAATAAATAGTTGATTATAATTGGATTATAGTAATCAATATAATTGAATTAATATTATAGTTGATTAAATAATTGGATTATTGTAATCATTATAATAAACAGTACCTATAATAAATTGATTAAATAGTTGGACTATTGAAATCAAGAAAGAATTGAAAAGTTGAATATTTAAAATATATAATCCTTGGATTAAATGTTTTAAATGATTTAACTTTCAATTGGGATAAATAATAGGTTACTTTATTTGATAAAATAACTTATTATACCAAAGCCCAAAATTAAGCAAATAGTAGAGCATAAAATCTTTGGAAGATTTATGTGATGATGACTTTAGTGCTTAATTTAATATACTTGTCATAAATCTATCTTTAGATTTAAAAGGTATTAAAATTGCAATATGTAATTCTTGGAGAATTAATGACTATTCTAGAGGAGAAAAGTCAAAGTTTGCAATTGGGCATATTGCACAAGGTGCACATCATTTCAATATTCTAAAACCCAAGGCTTGGCCAAAGGTTTGTGAAATATTGAAAAGGATAATGAACATATCCCAAAGTGACTACCGTTTGGATATGGCAGACACAAAGGAATTAAAGAAAGAGCAAGGCTCTGACTTTAAAAATGTTTGTCAAAGTTATGTTCACTACTAGTATTGAAATTAGATTTTAAATACTTAGTGTGGTACATAAAATGTATGTATTGATGTTCAGAATCTGCTATGAGCAGGATACTGACTTCAAGTCGAGATTTCTCTGCGAATCGGAAACGGGACGAAAGTCACTGTTTCGACCGTAGATACCTAAGTTTAGGAACTGCCCTTTGGATATGTACTTAAATTAGGAACTGTTATAATGTAACTAGTTTGACTAGAGACATTATCTCTATATTAGTGTTTAATCCATTGTGGATAAACCTTTATATTCTAGAACACTAAGTGTTTCATTATATAAAGATGATACTGAGATAAACGCATTAGATATATACAACAAAATTTATATTTTGAATATAAATAAAATCTCAAAGATATAAAATGACAAATTAATGGCTCAAACTGATTTGATCAAGCATAGACTTATTTGTGGCATTGTTGTCTGGGACACAATTAAACAAGACTCGTATATCCACACTTTTGAAGAGTGGGTACTAAGACTAATTTGACTATTCAAATAAGGTCTACGAATCTAGTTTATTAGGTAAAGTACCTAAAACACTATTTACTTAGTAATAGTATATGTGCCACCGATCTGTTAGCCCTATTCATGGTGAAGTAAGTGGGCCATGTCTAGCTAGGCTAGATGTGAATATGAATATTTCGTGACCTTAACGGATGTGGCATCACGTTATGGTTATGTGTTTCTTTTGAAGAACACAGATCGGAAACTTTAGAGTTTCGACACGAAGTGGAAAAACAGATCGGCTATAGTATTATGCCGTCACAGTAAGACCGTATTGGAAAATACTTAAGCATTAGGTTTCATTTATACCTGAAAGAGTATAGTATTTTTTCAAATGAGGACTCCTCCTGGAACACGTCAGTTTGACGGTGTGTCCGAACAGAGAAACCGAATTTTGTTGGACATGATAAGGTTAATCATGAGTCGCTCTGAGCTATCTTTTCCTCAAAGATAAGCGTAAACAGTGCAGAACTTATTTAGAATAAGGTTCCATTAAATTCTGTTTGACAGACTTCATATTGGATATGAATCGGAAGGAAACAGGGTTTCACACTCCAGAAGATTTGGGATGCTAGGCTTACGTTTGGATAATACCAAACTAGAACCCAAATCGGATAAGTGCCAAATGTAGGTTATCCTAGGGAAAACCATAAGTATAGTACTTAAACATCTCACAAGAGAACAATGTAATTGTTGCTCACCATGCGGTTTTCCTAAGAGGAATACCGATATGCAGTGGTTAGTGGGAGGACAGTAAAACTCGATGAAAATCGGAGTAATACTGTTCAAGGCACGAAGTCCTTAATGGAACACAAACAGTTCATCAAATGATGAAATTGTACCATTAATCTTCGAATACACAAGAACCCCGTAGATCGGAGAGAGTCAGAAAACAACCTAGGGTATGGATTTCTGATCTCACCTCATAAAGATGTCAATCTTATGGAGGTATACCATCCGACTACATTTTGAGGAAGTCATACCAGGTATTGACTCCCTTTATGGCAAAGTGCCATGAGTCCGAAATGGATTCCATGAAAAAAAACTATGTTTGGACACTGGTTGTTGTACCGCAAGGCGTTGTGTCTATCGGTACTGTAAAGGTCTTCTAGGAAGACATACATGGAAGGCAACATACCAACGTATACAGCTAGGCTTGTAGCCGAGAGGTATTGTTATCAACATTGTGTTGATTACAGTTCAACCTTTTACCTGTTGCCACGAAAAATCCATTTGGATAATGCTTGCAGTAGCTGCACGTTTCATTTATGAAATGTGTCAGTTAAAGATCAAAATCGCTTTCCTTAAGCAGAAACCCTTTGGAGGATGTTTATAACATCCTGACGATTTTGTCATACTAAAACCAGCAAACAAGGTTTGCAGGTTATTCGATCCATGTTTGGATTGAAGCAAGCATTAGGTTCTTGGAATCATCGTTTTGATGTAATCATAATGGTCTATGATTCAATTCAAAACGAGAATGATTCTTGTGTATATAAGGAGGTTAGTGGGAGTGCACTGACAATAAATGTCCTTTAATAAAAAATGATGATATATTATTTCTTGGAAATGATATTACCATAAAAAAATCGGCGAAAGCTTGGTTTTCAAAGAAAATTCTCCGTAGAATTCTTGGGAGTAACAACCTTTATTCTAGGAATAAAGATCTACTGAGATAGATTAAGTTGTTAAAACTCTGCGAGAACTTGTACATTTAAAAATGTACGTGACCTGGTGTCTCATACGCTTTGAGCATATGGATTCACAATCAGGCCAATCCAAGTGATAGTCACTGGATTGATGTTAAGAACATCCGTTAGAATCTTAGAGATCTAAGGATGCTGTCTTAATCTGTGGAGAAGGAGAACTTGAAGTGACTGAGATCACTACTGCAAGTTTCCAAACCGATAAAACGACTGAAAGTCGCAAAAGGTACTATACAGTTTGAATAACGGTACAGTAAGTTGGAAATCTTCCAAGCAAGATATTGTTACCAAATAAACAACAAATACGGATTAATTGCAGCAGCTGAGACAGCAATAGAAGCCATCTGGATCAATAATAAATCTAATTAGATTAGATAAAGTTCTGTTAGCAGCTGAGCTAGGAGTCAGCGCAGGCTAAAGAATTAATGGTCTCATCAATGATCCAGATACATACTTCGACATATCATCTGATTCGTTCAGATAATACATCGTGGCGATGTGATGATCGTATAAATCGTGTCAGATGATAATCATAAAAATCCACCGACGAAAGCTTTTCTCAGTAATTTGAGCCAACCGTACATAGTTCGGGTGTTAGGCACTCGAGTGACTGGCTATAGGCCAAGTGGGAGATTGTTGGACAATTATGACCCATAGCGTCACTATTTGTACAGATCATTGTGTTGTTGTTCAAATTAACTATGTGACAAAGGAGATTGCACTCTTATCATTTGTGATTAGATCACCAAGATATATAAATGATGAAAGGTCCTTATGATTTGTTCCTTGATTGAGAATGATATGAGACAGTATCAATCAACGAAGGATAAATCATTAAATATCCCTAGTCAGAGTATTATCGAGATTGGACATCGATAAATACGTAAAAGACTAGTATCGCACTTGTGCGCATTGTGAGGGCACAACGACATAGTTCTCATATATTTAAGTATTGGATACTTATGCAAGTGCGGTAGGAGGTTGTGTTTCACCGACGGTATGGGAAAAAGCTTCGCTCTGGATAGACCCCTCGGAATCCCATTGGTATTGTGACTATGTGTCTATGGGAGTCCGACATCAGGGTAGGTGTGTATGGTCTTAACCTGAGACTTGCACCGCTAATACTTACGACAATCAATATACTTTGATTGAGGTCGTCAGGGGCTTTAACCGGTTCTGGTACACCGATTTTAGGTATATTGAGAATCATAGAGTATTGGGTGTGATGTCAAGACGGAAGTATCACTTCAGTCATACTGGAGATGATGTCACTTAGGATACGGTATTAGTGCTCTTAAGTGCTGGCCGGCCATCGGGATTTTATGACAAGGTCATGTATATCCGATTATAGAGACTAGTTACCAGACATCCGACATGTGCTTCGTACGGGGCAGACACAACTCCAGCCCCAGGCCTAGCACGTGACAGTCCGATACTGGGCCGATATACACAATACTTGGTATACTACGCTTGATATAGATCCTTATATATTCTATAAGAATATTTCAGGAGAATTGGGTAGACTTGGTGCTTTGCTAGAAGCCGACCTTGTCTCGTAAATCGGTAGAACGTAGTACTTGGTACGTACGTGATTCGGATACTCCGACGACCGTATTTACTGCCAATATATTCGGGGATCTCATGGGTCGCTTCCCAATAATCCACCGATGACGTATGACTCGCACTCTTAAATAATCTGGGATTATATAGAAGAGAGAGAAAATTAATCTAGGATTAATTATGGAGATATTTTATCTAGGATAAAATATCGTCTAAAGAGAGATAACGATTAATTTGGAATTAATCGGTAAATTAATATATTCGATATATTAAATGAAATTAGATTTCGACGCGGAATTAAAATTAGATTTTAATTCGGGCGAACGAATTAATTTAGAATTAATTTGTTAGCGATGTGAATAGTGAATTCGCTAGGCGTAATCATTTAATTACGATGCAACGGAAGATTCGCTAATTAAGAATTAGCGAACCCAAGTCCGAGTGTGATTGTGAGCGCATTCGTATTTCGAATTCGAGTGCAGCAACGCAAGTCGCATCAAGCGTCAAATCATTAGTCGCATCAAGCGTCAAATCACTTGTCACTTTGAGTGATGTGACTTGACAACATGTCACTTTAATAAAGTGATGTTGATGTGAATAGTGATAGACAAGATGTGCATAGTGATGGCTTTTATTGTTTGACTTTTGAAAGCCAAATTCAAGTGAAATTCAAGTGAAATTCACTTATGTGTATAAGATACACCTAAATGCAAAATGCAAATAAAACTAACACACATCTATCTCTCCTAATCTTTCTCTTTGGCTCACGCCCATTTGGGCAAAATTAACTCACTGGTTTCACACAAAACCGTGAGCATGAGGGAGGCAAGAGTTGGGTTTTTGTGGCAAAAACCGCAAGTGCTAGCACACTACGAGATATGCGAAGGTGGTAGGGAGGTTCACCCATGAGCCGGGATCCGTCCGACGAAGCTTGGAGCTCCGTTTCGCAGCTCAAAATTTTGATTTGGAGGGCAGTGAACTGCACACAGTTGGCGCCAAAACAGTGGGCTTTTTGGGCTTCGTTCGTCTTCAAATCGTCTCAACCGATCGATGTGAGTATTCCGCTACCTCCGTTGATGTGTTCACACATTGTTTTCATTGCTTGTTTGATCTTGGGACCTAGAAACAAACCTAACAGAAACTCCACTGGAAAAGGAACAAATGAAGAAAGTTCCTTATGCAAATGCAGTTGGAAGTTTAATGTACGCAATGTTGTGTACAAGACCTGATATCTGTTTCGCTGTTTGAATGGTAAGTAGATATCAATCCAATCCAGGACTAGCACATTGGAAAGCAGTTAAAAGAATATTTAGGTATCTGAAAGGGACAGCCGATTACTCATTATGTTATCAAGGAAATGATCTGCAATTACGAGGCTATACTGATGCTGACTGGGGAGGAGATTTAGATGAAAGAAAATCTACCTCCGGTTTTTTTTTCTTACTAAATAATGGTGCCATTTCATGGAGTAGTAAGAAACAATCTTGTATAGCCTTGTCCACAATGGAGGCTGAATTTGTGGCTTTTCATCGGCAGTACAAGAGGCTGTATGGTTTAAAATGTTCTTGGATAATTTGGGTATGTCGAATGAAGCTTCTGGTCCGGTATTAGTTAACTGTGATAGTGAAGCAGCGGTAGCCTACACCAAAGATCCAAAATTCCATTGTAAAACGAAACACATAGATACCAAATATAAATTTGTGAAAGACATAGTTGCACGAGAAGAGGTAAACATGAAGTACATTTCTACGCAAGAAATGGTGGCAGATCCATTGACCAAGCCTGTTCCTAGAGATGTCTTTGTTAGACATGTAAAAACTCAGGGATTGCGTAGATGTTAATGTGCTTACATATTATGATATGTATTTTTTCCCAAATAATGTTTACTAATGTTAATACTCATTGATATTTGTGTTCAATGCTTACATGTTATTATGTTGATACATGTTTAAACAAATATACTATTAGTTAGTATGAGAAGTATGTCAAACAAGTGAATGATTGGCCCTCTCACACGGGCAATCGCCTCCATTACTTTGTGTTAATTGGAGATGAGATAAATTTTTAAGCTAATTATCTGAGTGATAATTTAGAGAGGTCAAGCTTGAAAATTAAGTAATGTCGTTATGAGGTCACTTTCTCTGTGATATGACCTAAGGTGAATAAGTTTGTTTCACCTTACTTGTCTTAATGTCAGTTATGAGTTAGACATTGTGTTTGTCTGAACTATAATCTGTACGGTATTTTATGAGACATGCGCTCCATGGGAAATGAGAGAATACCGTAGCACATGTTTTCATACCATGTGTACATTTGTGACTATTGAGGGTAATACAAGTAAAGATCTCAGTCTTAATATTGTGTGAGACCCTTGAGATTATTTCAATCTCACATTGTACCCTTCAGACTCTTGTCTGCTTCTTAAAACTTAGATTTGATGATCGCTATCTTGGAGTGTTGCTGAAGGATCATGAGAGATTCGATCCGAAAGGGCATCTCTGGAAAAGCGAATTGAATCAAGGTTGAGAGATTCGAGAAAGGAGAAAGATCATTATATAAGTAATATCACATTAGCTTGTATTCACTGGTTGACCAATTATGTTGTTCTAAGTGATCAAACATGATTGTGAATACAAAATAAATATTACATCTGAAAAGGGATCAAGAGAGATTTAATGTGATAAATGATCGAGGTTACTGCATACATAATCCACTATGGTTCTATCCATTTTTCGAGCAGCTATATATTCCTAACAGATGTATAGCAAGTGAGCTCTCGAAGTATGCTGGTCGCATGACATAATTGCAAAGTATGAATTATTCTTGTAGAGATAATAAAAAAAATTATTGATCCCATCATGTGTGAGTGGGAGATGTTGGAAATTAATTGTTGTTAATTATTTGGTGTTGTTAAATAACAACAATTAGTAATAATTTCATGTTGGAAATTATTAAGTTAATTATGTGGTGTTGTTAAATAAAAATAATTAGTAATGATTTCATTACTAAGTAAACAACAAGAGTTGTTAATCAAATAATTAAGTAACAACAAGAGTTGTTAAGTGACAACAATTAGTAAAATGTTAAATGGGGAACATATGGTACACCCATGATGGTAACATTTTTGGAAGGGTTTGAGAAAGTCATTATGCATCCTAATAATGTGATTAATAGTAATCCATGCATGTGAGCTAATAGTGACTTGATTTTCCTCCTATAAATAAGACCATTTGCTTATTAAATTAAGCAATCAATTAAGTTTGATTAAGAGGTCTCTACAAGATTAAAAGGTATGCAATTATGTTGTGGTTAATATAGATTTATTTCAATTAGCATGTAAATAAATCTAGGACTAGTAATACATGTATGGTTAGATCCTAAGAGGACAAACATGTAAATATATTAGGGATTATGTTTCCTAACAATTGAGGTATCGTAGATGTACATATGTATGATTATTTCTGCATTTGTCTATCATTTGATTTGTTGATACATTCATCAAACGACTCATCAACAAGTGATTAAACTATAAAGAATTGTTGTAAATTCTTAAAATATGGTTGAGAAACATGGAAGGGGTACAACCTTTTGGAGGCTTGCACCCCAACACAAAGGGTGTCCTTAAGATACCATTCCATGCCTTTATAAGGGTGGATCCATGTTCATTTTAAAGAATATAGAAAACCATCCGAATCAGAGTCTCATTTCACATTGTTTTCTAGCGAGAGAGTTCCACCATATTCTTAGTTCGAGATCTTGTTAAGGTGTGCCTTTTGAACAAGAGGAATCCGGGTTATCCTGTGAGAACATTAATTAGTCACAAATCCATAGAGCACTGAGACGGGGCTGATAAGTTCTTAAGGACAAAGTATCTTCTCGATCCGGACCATTGCATTCATCATTTTCTAGGTTTTTTTTACATATCAAGGTTTTTGGGTTTTGCTAGATCTACTTTCGTTTTTCTGGTTTTGATTGTTTAAAGCATGTTTGATTTCTGTTTAATGACACCTATATAGGCAAAAATCTTAAGAACTTACCGACTAGTGTTGTTAGATAGTAAATCACATGCGTAGTTAAGAAAAGTTTTGGAAAAATACTGTATGTGCATGAAAAATACGTAAGGCGTTGGAACGTCCGATGAACGTGAAGGCAAAAATCTGAAAATTCGTAACAACATTCGAACGCATCTTCAAACGCAACTCGAAAGCAAGCCTTCCTCCTAAGAACGTTTGAACTCGTATTCAAATGAAAATCGAACTCAGATCTTCTGACTTATTTCATTCGAACGCATCCTAAACGCAACTCAAACCTAAAATCTCTGGAATTATTTCATTTGAACGCATCTTAACGCAACTCGAACGTAAACTCTCTAGAATTAATCTGTTTGTATGAACGTACACACACTCGACAGTCTCGTTCGAATGTAGATACGAATGTGACACTATCGAATCTGTCCTGGAATTGTTATAAACTACAAAGACTTAGAGTAATTTAATATTAACTTAGTAAATCATAGACTGAATCACATTAAATCTTAGTAGTATAGATTTAAGTTATTATTAGGGTGTTCAATTATCACAAGCATACACTTAGTGATAAAGTTGAAACTTATTTGTGTGTTGCATAATTGATTGAGAATTTAAGGTGTGATCATACACAAGTAATTCCATCTAATCTTGATTGACACATACACATATATCAACACATATCGAATATTATATTGTATTTCATAAGTGTAATACTGGGTTTGAATTGCTAAGAGATCCTATTGAAAAAGTGTTTACAGAATATTATGTCAAAAAGGCGATAAGAGCCTAAGTGGTCAGGAATTTAAGTGGTTACTCTGGACCTCATCGTCCTCTGGGAATATTCATTTATTCATTTTTCTAAAGAATCTTTAGTTGAAATTCAAGGACTTGTGTTTATTAGAACCACCGTCCAATATAATAACAAGTGGTTACTTAGTATATCACTTTAAACAAGATCATTTGTTGATCATTGTGTAATTTGTCTTTTGTAGGCTAATTGACCCCGTTGATTTTCCAGTTACAAATGGCTAGCAGAAACATCACAGTACCGGTCTCCCATAGAGAAAAGCCGGAGAAGTTTGGTGGGGCAAACTTTAAACAGTGGCAGAGCAAAATACTGTTATACCTGACAACTCTCCAGTTGGTTAATTTCCTTAAAGATGCTCCGGATCCTGTGGAGGGTGAATCGGAAACGGCCAAGAAACTGCGAGAATAGTCATGGCTATCTGGAGACTTCTTGTGCAAGAACTACCTTTTGGATGGACTTGACAATACCCTATACAATGTGTACCAAGACATGTCTTCTGTGAAGATTCTCTGGGAATCTCTCGAGAAGAAATACAAAACTGAGGATTTCGGACAAAAGAAATTTATCATGGGTAGGTTCCTGGACTACAAGATGGTAGATTCAAGGACGGTGATGTCTCAGTTGGGTGAACTGCACTTGATCATTCATGAAATATTGGATGAAGGTATGAAACTCTGTGAGACATTTCAAGTTGCCACCATAATTGAAAAGTTGCATCCATCATGGAAGGACTTCAGGAGCTATCTGAAACACAAAAAGAAGCAGATGAGCCTTGAAGACCTTGGAGTTCGATTGAGAATCAAAGAGGACAACAGAATGTCCGAGAAGGCCAGCTACAAGACAATGGAGTCTAAGGCCAACATCATTGAGGGTGTAAAGGGTAGCAAGAAGAGAAAGAAAAGTGGAGCTGATTCTTCCCAAGCGAACAAGATGTTCAAGGGGAAGTGCTACAACTGTGGAAAGAGCAGTCATATGTCAAAAGACTGCAGAAATAATAAGTCTCAGGACAAGGGCAAGAAAAAGAAAAATGAGGCATATGTCACTGAAGATGAGCAGCTGATTGATGAGATCTCATAGATGAACCTATCAGCAATAGTAACTGAAGCCAATTTGGTTGGGAATCCGAGAGAATGGTGGGTAGACACCGGGACTACTCATCATATCTGTGCAGATAGCAAGATATTTTCCTTGTATCAGAAGGTCGATGGCGGCGATCATCTGACAATGGGAAACTCGTCTACCTCTAGAGTGGTTGGACAAGGTACAATGGTTCTGAAGATGACATCCGGAAATGAGCTTACATTAAAGAATATATTACATGTTCCAGATATTCGGAAGAACTTGGTCTCGGGCTCCCTCCTTAGCAAGGCTGGTTTTAAGCTCGTGTTTGTTTTTGACAAGTTTGTAATGACTAAAAATGATATGTATGTGGGAAAAGGATACCTCATAGAGAACTTTTTCAAACTCAATGTAATGACTGTCAATCGTGCTATTAATAAAGCTAGTACTTCTGCTTTTATTATTGAGTCACAAAATGTATGGCATGGAAGGTTAGGACATGTTAATTATGTTAAAATGCGTAAATTAATTAACATGGACCTTATACCTAAATTTATAATTGATAGCCAACATAAGTGTGAGGCATGTGTTGAAGCAAAAATACATAGAACATCATTTCATTCCATAGAACGTAGTTCAGAACTCTTGGAACTTGTACACACTGACGTGTGTGAAATGAATGTTGTGCAAAGAAGAGGCGGTAAAAAGTACTTTGTCATTTTTATTGATGATAGCACAAGATTATGTTATGTGTATTTGCTGATGAGCAAAGATGAAGATATTGATAGCTTTGTACACTATAAGAACGAAGTTGAGAATTAACTTGGCAATAAAATCAAAAGAATCGGGAGTGATAGAGGTGGTGAATATGTTTCACCATTTGATGAATATTGTTCTGTGCACGGAATTATTCACGAAACCACTACTCCTTATTCTCCTCAACAAAACGGGATTGCTGAGTGCAAAAATCTAACATTGAAGGAAATGATGAACGGCATATTGACAAGTTCTGGTTTACCCCATAACTTGTGGGGGGAAGCCTTGCTTTCCGCGAACTACATTCTAAAAAAGCTTCCTCGTAGAAGATTGGACAAGACACCGTATGAGTTGTGGAAAGGTCACGTACCTTCCTATAAATACCTAAAAGTGTGGGGGTGTCTTGCCAAGGTAATGGTTCCTAAACCTAAGAAGGTTAGAATAAGACCTAAAACTGTTGACTGTATATTCATTGGATATACTTGTAACAGTAGTGCGTATCGATTCTTGGTACACAAGTCCGAGATTTCTGACATCAATCCAAATATGATAATTGAGTCAAGGAATGCGACTTTTTTTGAAAGACGTTTCCTGGTAAGGAAAGAAAAATAACAGAGTCTCTCAAAAGAATGATTGATACTGTCAAGGACAGTGATCAGGTTGATCAAGATTCAGATCAACGCACAAACATTGAGACAATTGAACCTAGACGTAGCTAAAGAGCTAGAACTCTAAGTCGTTTGGTCCCGATTTTCTTTCTGAAGACTGTTAGAAAATGAGCCTCAGAGCTATAAAGAGTAATGCTTCGCCAAACACCTTTATGGAAGGAGGCTATTAACAGTGGATTATTCAATCCTACAGACCATATCTTGGGAGTGTTTGAGTTCTAATTAAGGTCCCAAAATCAACAAATCAAGCAAGAAAAACGCATGAATACAACAAAGGAGTAAGGCGGAAACATAACTCACATTGATGGGTTTTGATGAAACAAAGAACACAAGCTTTTTCCTCCTCCAAGATGGCTCGGCAATGTCTCCCAAAGGTGGTGGATGGCTCGGTTTTGCTCCTCCTTGATGGTGCAAGAATCGGCCATGGATGACCTCCATGGAAGCTCCAAGCTTCAAGCTTTCCAAGCTCACAAATTCGTTTCCCTATCACCATAATACAACCCATGTGTGTGCTAGCACTCTTTCTTCTTCAATGATATTTGATCAAACCAAAATGAAGAAGAAAATATGGCTCAAAGCCGTGAGGAAGAAGAGAAGATTTTGGCTCCAAAAGGAGGCAAAACCGTGAGTGAGAGGAGGGAGAAGCAAAAACGTTTTTGCTTGGTTGGATGAGAGAAATGAAATGATTTACTTATATATTTATTTCATTTTCAAAAAAAAATCAAATACAAAAGTCAAAAAAGCAAAATGCCTTTTCAATCACATCACTTACTTTAGTCACATCACATCACTTTAACTTTAAGTCACATCACCTTTAATAAAGTGACATGTTGTCAAGTCACATCACTCAAAGTGACAATTGATTTGACGCATGATGTGACTAATGATTTGACGCTTGATGTGACTTGCGTGCCGCGCTCGAATTCAAAATACGAATGCGCTCGCAATCACACTCGGGCTCGGGTTCGCTAATTCCAAATTAACGAATTTTCCGTCGCGTCGTAATTAAATGATTACGCCTAGCGAAATCACTATTCACGTCGCTAACGAATTAATTCTAAATTAATTCGTTCGCCCGAATTAAAATCTAATTTTAATTCCGCGTCGAAATCCAATTTCGTATAATATATCGGATATATTATTTTATCGATTAATTCTAAATTAATCGTTCTCTCTCTTTAATTAATATTTTATCCTAGATAAAATATCTCCGTAATTAATCCCGGATTAATTTTCTCTCTCATCGAATTAATCCCAGATTAATTTTCTCTCTCTTCTAATTAATCCCAGATTAATTAAAGTGCGAGTCATACATCATCGGTGAATCTTCAGGAAGCGACCCATGAGATCTCCGGATATGTTGGCAGTAAATACGGTCGTCGTCGACGGATCCGAACACGTAAGTACCTCGTACTACGTTTATACCGATTTACAAGACAAGGTGCTTGTTGTAAAGCGCCATGCCTACCCAATTCTCCAGAAATATTCTTACAGGAATATATAGATCTGTATCAAGCGTAGTATACTAAGTATTGTGTAGTATGGCGTATCCCAGTATCGGATAATCACGTGCTAGGGCTGGGGCTGGATAAGTGTCTGCCCCGTCCGAAACACATATCGGATGTCTGGTAACATAGTCTCTATAATCGGATATACATGACCTGGTCACAATATCCCGATTGGTTGCGCAACACTCAAGAGCACTAGTACCGTATCCTGCGTGACATCATCTCCAATATGACTGGAGTGATACTTCCGTCTCGACATCACATCCAATACACTACGACTCTCTGATAAACCCAGAAGTGGTGAACACAGAACCGGTCAAAGCCCCCAACCACCAAAACCAAAGTTTATCGATTATCGTAAGTATTAGCGATGCAAGTCTCAGGTTAAGACTATACACACCTACCTTGATTTCGGCCTCCCATAGACACATAGTCATAATACCAATGGGATTCCGAGGGGTCTATCCAGAGCGAAGCTGTTTCCCGTACCATCGGTGAAACACGACCTCCTATCGCACTTGCATAAGTATCCAATACTTATATATATGAGAACTATGCCGTTGTGCCCTCACAACGCGCACAAGTGCAATACTAGCCTATTCCGCATTATCGATGTCCAGTCTCGATAATACTACGGCTAGGGATATTTAATGATTAATCCTTCGTGGACTGATACTGTCTCATATCATCTCAATCCAGGAACTAATCATAGGGACCTCTCTTCATTTATATATCTATGGTGATCTAATCACAAATGACGAGAGTGCAATTTCCTTGTTACATAGTTAATTTGCTACAACAACACAATGTTCTGTGCAAATAGTGACGCTATGGGTCATATTATCCAACAATCTCCCACTTGGCACATAGCCAGTCACTCGAGTGTCTAACACCCGAACTATGTAAGGTTCGCTCAAATTGCTGAGGAAAGGTTTTCGTCAGCGGATTTGTTTGATTATCATTTAACGCGATTTATACGATCATCACATCGCCACGATGTATGATCCGAACGAATCAGATGATATAGAAGTATATATCTGGATCGTTGATGAGACCATTAATTCTTTAGCCTGTGCTGATGCCTAGCTCAGCTGCTAACAGAACTATATCTAATCTAATTAGATATGTATCGACCCAAATGACTTCTATTGCTGCCTCAGCTGCTGCAATTAACCCGCATTGTTGTTTATTTGGTAACAGTATCTTGCTTGGAAGATTTCCAGCTTACTGCACCGTTATTCAAACTGTATAGTACCGTTTGTGACTTTTAGTCGTTTTTATCGGTTATAGGAAACTTGCTACAGTGATCCCAGTCACTTCAAGTTCTCCTTCTCCATAGACTAAGACAGCATCCTTAGTTCTCTAAGATACTAACGGATGTTCCTAACATCAATCCAGTGACTATCACTCGGATTAGCCTGTTTGTGAATCCATATGCTCAAAGCGTATGATACACCAGGTTTTGTACATTTTTCAATGTACGGTTCCACGGAGAGTATTTCGAAAGCCAAGCTTTCGCCGACATTTATTTTATGGGAATATCATTTCCAAGAAATGACGTATTATCATTATTTTATAGGACAGCCACTGTCAGTGCGCTCCCACTAACCCTCTTATTTACACAAGAATCATTTTCATTTTGAATTAAATCATACACCATTATGATTACATCAAAATGATAATTCCAAGAACTTATGCTCGCGTCAGCAAGCATTATCCAAATGGATCTACCGTGGCAATAGGTAAAAGGTTGAATCGTAATCAACACAATGTCGATAACGATACCTTTCCGTTAAAAAAGCCTAGCTTTATACGTTGGTATATTGCCATCCATGTACGTCTTCCTTGAAGACTTATAGTACCAATAGGCACAATGCCATGTGGTACATCAACTAGTATCCAAACTGGTTGATATACATGGAATCCATTTCGGACTCATGACACTTTGTCATAATAGGGAGTCGATACCTCGTATCACTTCCTTTGTTCTCGTGTATTCGAAGATTAATGGTATAGTTTCATCCTTGATGAACTATATATGTTCCATTAAGATTCAGTGCCATAGAACAGTATTACTCCGATTTTCATCGAGTTATACTATCCTCCCACTTACCACTGCATATCGGTATTTCTTAGGAAAACCGCATGGTGAGCAACAATCTAATTGTTCTCTTGTGAGGTGTATAAGTACAATACTTATGGTATCCCTAGGATGACCTACAATTGGCACTTATCATATTTGGGTTTTAGTTTGGTATCATCCAAACATATGCCAAGCATACCCAAATAGTCAGGAATGAGAAACCCGGTTTCTTTCCCGTTCATATCTAATATGATATCTGTCAAACAGATTATTATGGAACCTTATTCAAAATAAGTTCTTGCACTGTTTAAAGCTTATCCGTTGAAGGAAATGGTAGCTCAAAGCGACTCGTGATTAACCTTATTATGTCTAACAAAATTCGGTTAATCCTGTTCGGACACACCGTCAAAATGACGTGTTCCGGAGGAGTCCTCATTGAAAGAATACTATACTCTTTCAAGTATACGAGAAACTTACTGCTTAAGTATTTTCATTACGGTCTTACCGTGATGGTGTAATACTATAACCGATCTGTTTGTCTATTCCGTGTCGAAACTATAAAAGTTTTCGATTTGTGTTCTTCAAAAGAACACACAACCATTACGCGATGCCACATCCGTATAGGTCACGTAATATTCATATCCACCTCTAGCCTAGCTAGACACGGGCCCACTTGCTTCACTATGAACTAGGGCTAACAGATCGGTGGCATTTTCACTTTTACCGAGAGTAAAGGTGTTTTAAGCACTTTGCTTAATAAACTAGATTCGTAGACTTTATTTGAATAGAATCATCAGTCCTAGTACCCCTCACTCTTCAAAAGTGCGGATATACGATTCTTGTTTAGTAGTGTCCCTGACAACTATGCCACAATTAAGTTTCTTAACTGATCAGATCAGTTTGAGCTATTTATTTGTCATGTTATGTATTTGAGATATTATTTATATTCAAAATATAAATTCTGTTATTCACATCCAATGTGTTTATCTCAATATCATCTTTATATAATAAAACACTTTAGTGTTCTAGAATATAAAGGTACACCCGCAGCGGGTTATACGCGATATAGAGATAATGTTTTTTCTAGTTACATTATAACAGTTTCTAAATTTAAGTACTAACGCGAAGGCAGTTCCTAAATCAGATATCTACGGTTAAAACAGCGACTATCGTCCCGTTTACTATTCGCGGATAAATCTCAGTTGAAGTCAGTATCCTGCTAAAAGCAGATTCTGCACAACAGTACATATTTATGTATCACACTAAGTATTTAAAATCAAATTTCAATACTAGTTGTGAACATAATTATGACAAACATTTGAAGTAAGAGCCTTGCTCATCTTCAATTCATTCTTAGGATATATTATTTTATCAATAAAATAAAAACTTATTAATTTCCAAGACCATCTTGAAATTATTCCCAATTTGAAAATTAAATCATTTAAAATATTTTAATCCAAGATTATATTTTAAATATCCAACTTTTCAATTTTATCTTGATTACAATAGTCCAACTATTTAATCAACGATTAGTGGTACTATTTATTATAATGATTATAATAGTCCAACTATATAATCAAATATAATCCAAATTAATTAACCTCAATTACATTGATTACTATAATCCAATTATAAAATCAACTGTAAACTGAAATTAATTAATTCAAATATATTGATTAATATAATCCAATTATATATAATCAACTATAATACAGTCCAACTGTTTATTAAAACAACAATTTAAATATTAGTCCAACTAACATTTAATAATACGACGAAATAATTTAAATGAGCGTGTTGCGAGTAATTGAACGAGTATTGCAAATTCAATACTTGCCTCCCACTATTTTTCGTCGAGCCTCTAACCCTCTGTGGAGTACTCGGGAAACCGTGTTTCCTAGTGGGCTAGGATCCTGTTAAATAACATACAACCTTGACTTTGGCCAACAAGCTGTATGCTACTTACCAGGTAGATCTCACAGATCAATTGGATCCAATCCAATTCCCAGATCCGGTTAGGTGGACATCCAAGTCCTAAACATATTGCTTATGCCAATGTATCTAATACATTTTCCTAACCTTATCCTCCGAATCATCTAGGCCTTGGCTTTGGCACAACAAACCTAATGATTCCAGTTAAGCGGGACCCATTGACAAGGAAAGTTTCGTAATCAATGTCTTTGGACAAGAAGTGATCTTGACTTTGGCCAACAAATCACAACTTGGACTAGACACCGATGTGGAACAAAACTCTCATGATTCAAATACATCCAATTGACAAGGTCTTGACTTTGGCCAACAAACCAATGCCAATCGGATCTTGAACAAGAATCATTCAATGGAAGGATAATCGCTTAATATAGAACGAGGGTTTTTCGCGTGCAAATTGGCTACCAATTTAATTATCTTTGTTAGGTCTCATCATCATACACCCTTAAACATGCATTCTAAATACATAATAAAGCGAGTATGAAATAAAATAATAATGATATGCGGATGGATACTTTACATTGATCCTAGATCAAATCTCTCATTTTCTCTCTCCAAAGCTAGCACTTGTATTTACTTCTACCCGTTACACTACACTTCTAAAGAAACCTCATTTACATTGAGGGGAATAGGTGAGAAGAGAATACAAAGAGTATATAGGTGATAAGGCTGGACACGCAGGTCCAATTTAATAATCAAATTTATTACAATTTCCAAAATTGTCCCACCCGACTAATATCCATCCGATATACATTATTCACGCATCGCAACCATGTATTCATACAAGCATGTTATCAATCAATCTAATCCAATTAATTAATCTGATAATTAGTGATCATCCAATGTTCAAACAACGATTTGATTTTTGCTCGAGTCAAACTCGTTTTACGAATAAGTACTCAAAGTACGAATTCTCGAATTAAATTAAACTACATAATTAAATCCAATTTAATACGCATTTAATTCTAATTCACTATTTAATTCCAAATTAAATATTACACTTTTATTAACGAACCTTCTACGATTTAAATTCCAAATTCAATCGTTATGGGTCTCAAAGCCCAATTAACGTCAAACGTTTATTTAATTAAAGTCCAATGGGCTTTTAATTAATTTCTTAAGGCGTGGACTTTTGGTCAACTCGGGTCAAACCGATAACCAAAGTCCAATCCGGGAGTTACCCCATAAGCCTTTAAATTAATTTTGGCCCATTAGGCCCAATTAAATAATTAAGGTTCCATTAAGTCATAATTGGACTTTATGGATGCGGTTTTGGGCCTAATTGGATCCAACCAATTTTGCCTAAACCCAACTTTGTACAACAAAGCCCAAAAGCCCAATTATAACATTCAAGGCCCAATTTCCAAAAACAAGCCTAATTAATTAACTTATAAAATTCCAAATTTCATAATTAATTAACCTAAGTGTTATACATAATTAACCACCTAATTAATATTTCTAAAACATCAATTAGCATACTTAATCATGCATTTCAACATCAAATAGTGTCTAACACAATTTATTAAAACCAAACCCATTTTACATGCTTTAAAGTCTTGGCATTTAGGGGTTTTTAATCCGATTTGGTTTCAATCAAATTGAATCCACAATCATCATTTCCCAAATCAATTAAATCATCTAATGAATCAAAATACAAAAAACACAATGATGATTTCATATCCAATTGAATTCGGCCAAGCCTACTTTAATTTGGGAAAATTGTTCCAAATCAAAATTCAATCCAATCAAACTTCAATTCAACATTACCCACTTGTTTCAAGTCATCCAATGATCAAACAAACAAAAATTACCAAGATATTAGGGTCTTTAATTTGGGCCAACATAAGCAATTTGGGGAAATTTGTTCCAAACACAATTTCAACAAATTGATCCAATCAATCATCAATTAAACATACTTTAAGCATTCTAAATCATCCAATTTCATCAAACATGCTCAAAATCAAGTTTACCCAAATTCATCACTTTATGTCAACATAAAAAATTGGGGAAATTTGTTCCAAACACAATTTCTTCAAATTGATCCAATCAATCTTAAATTAAACATCATTTAAGCATTCTCATTCATCCAATTTCACAAAATATGCTCAAAATCAAGTTTACCCAAATTTGTTACTTTATGCCAACATAAAAAATTGGGGAAATTTGTTCCAAACACAATTTCTTCAAATTGATCCAATCAATCTTTAATTCAACATCATTTAAGCATTCTTAATTAATCAATTTAATCAAATCATGCTCCAATTGATTTTACCCAATTTGTCATGCCCAAAATTTGGAGAAAATTGAATCCAATCCAATTTCATGAAATTGATCATGCACAACTTCAATTCATCAACATACAAGCATACTTTAACATCCAATTTCAACAAATCATGCTTCAATTGATAATCCCCAATTTTAACCCTAACTTTTTCATGCTTGATAATAGCTCAAGATACCATTGTTGAGTTCTAATTAAGGTCCCAAAATCAACAAATCAAGCAAGAAAAACGCATGAATACAACAAAGGAGTAAGGCGGAAACATAACTCACATTGATGGGTTTTGATGAAACAAAGAACACAAGCTTTTTCCTCCTCCAAGATGGCTCGGCAATGTCTCCCAAAGGTGGTGGATGGCTCGGTTTTGCTCCTCCTTGATGGTTCAAGAATCGGCCATGGATGACCTCCATGGAAGCTCCAAGCTTCAAGCTTTCCAAGCTCACAAATTCGTTTCCCTATCACCATAATACAACCCATGTGTGTGCTAGCACTCTTTCTTCTTCAATGATATTTGATCAAACCAAAATGAAGAGAAAATATGGCTCAAAGCCGTGAGGAAGAGAGAAGATTTTGGCTCCAAAAGGAGGCAAAACCGTGAGTGAGAGGAGGGAGAAGCAAAAACGTTTTTGCTTGGTTGATGAGAGAGAAATGAAATGATTTACTTATATATTTTTTCATTTTCAAAAAACAAAAATCAAATACAAAAGTCAAAAAAGCAAAATGCTTTTTCAATCACATCACTTTACTTTAGTCACATCACATCACTTTAACTTTAAGTCACATCACCTTTAATAAAGTGACATGTTGTCAAGTCACATCACTCAAAGTGACAATTGATTTGACGCATGATGTGACTAATGATTTGACGCTTGATGTGACTTGCGTGCCGCGCTCGGATTCAAAATACGAATGCGCTCGCAATCACACTCGGGCTCGGGTTCGCTAATTCCAAATTAACGAATTTTCCGTCGCGTCGTAATTAAATGATTACGCCTAGCGAAATCACTATTCACGTCGCTAACGAATTAATTCTAAATTAATTCGTTCGCCCGAATTAAAATCCAATTTTAATTCCGCGTCGAAATCCAATTTCGTATAATATATCGGATATATTATTTTATCGATTAATTCTAAATTAATCGTTCTCTCTCTTTAATTAATATTTTATCCTAGATAAAATATCTCCGTAATTAATCCCGGATTAATTTTCTCTCTCATCGAATTAATCCCAGATTAATTTTCTCTCTCTTCTAATTAATCCCAGATTAATTAAAGTGCGAGTCATACATCATCGGTGAATCTTCAGAGAAGCGACCCATGAGATCTCCGGATATGTTGGCAGTAATACGGTCGTCGAGACTACTACAGAACACGATACTCTACGTACTTTACGAACAAACTTTACATTAGCACAAGCAGATATACTAATCAAGATTCTTCTAGCAAGCGCATGCCTACCCAATTCTCCAGAAATATTCTTACAAATATTAGATCTGTATCAAGCGTAGTATACTAAGTATTGTGCGTATCGGCCCAGTATCGGATAATCACGTGCTAGGGCTGGGGCTGGATAAGTGTCTGCCCCGTCCGAAACACATATCGGATGTCTGGTAACATAGTCTCTATAATCGGATATACATGACCTGGTCACAATATCCCGATTGGTTGCGCAACACTCAAGAGCACTAGTACCGTATCCTGCGTGACATCATCTCCAATATGACTGGAGTGATACTTCCGTCTCGACATCACATCCAATACACTACGACTCTCTGATAAACCCAGAAGTGGTGAACACAGAACCGGTCAAAGCCCCCAACCACCAAAACCAAAGTTTATCGATTATCGTAAGTATTAGCGATGCAAGTCTCAGGTTAAGACTATACACACCTACCTTGATTTCGGCCTCCCATAGACATAGTCATAATACCAATGGGATTCCGAGGGGTCTATCCAGAGCGAAGCTGTTTCCCGTACCATCGGTGAAACACGACCTCCTATCGCACTTGCATAAGTATCCAATACTTATATATATGAGAACTATGCCGTTGTGCCCTCACAACGCGCACAAGTGCAATACTAGCCTATTCCGCATTATCGATGTCCAGTCTCGATAATACTACGGCTAGGGATATTTAATGATTAATCCTTCGTGGACTGATACTGTCTCATATCATCTCAATCCAGGAACTAATCATAGGGACCTCTCTTCATTTATATATCTATGGTGATCTAATCACAAATGACGAGAGTGCAATTTCCTTGTTACATAGTTAATTTGCTACAACAACAACAATGTTCTGTGCAAATAGTGACGCTATGGGTCATATTATCCAACAGTGAGTTGTTTGATCTCCTTTTAGGTTGTAAGCCACTGGGCTATAAATGGTATTCAAACGAAAGATGAACCCGGTATGAATCAATAGATAATACAAGGTGAGACTTATCATAAAAGGTTATGATAAAGAACGGCCTTGATTACTTTGACACCTATTCACCAGTGACTCGTATCACATCGATAAGAATGCTCAGAGCCATAACGCTATATTTGATCTTGAAATATATCAAATGGATGTAAAGACGACATTTTTGAATGGTGAATTGGATGAAAAGATTTACATGGAACAACTAGAAGGGTTTAATGTTCCTGGACAAGAACAGAAGGTATGCAAACTTTTAAAATCCTTGTATGGATAAAAATAAGCACCTAAACAATGACATGAGAAATTTGACAAAAAGATGTTGTCAAGTGGGTCAAAGCCAATGAGTGTGATAAGTGTGTGTACCCCAAATCAACTCAAAAAGGTTATGTCATTGTGTGTCTCTATGTAGACGATATGCTGATAATTGGTAGTAATTATGAAATGATTCAGTCTACTAAAAATGTGTTATCCAGCAGATTTGGTATGAAAGATTTGGGAGTAGCTGATATGATCTTAGGAATTAAGATTCCTAGGACATCAGACATATATATATATTATCTCAGACTCATTATGTTGAGAAGATACTTGAGAAATATATCAAAGGGGATATAAATGTGGCTAGAACCCCTGTGTACCAACTCTTCATCTATCAAAGAATACTGGCTTAAGTGTATCGCAATTAGAGTATTTGAGAATCATCGGAAGTCTGATATTTCTCACGAATTACACACGACCTAATATCGCTCAAGTTGTGAACATGCTTAGCAGATATACGAGTAATCTAGGACATAACCATTGGAAAGTCATAGTAAGAGTTTTGAGGTATCTCAGAGAGACTTCGAAATATGGGCTACATTACGAGAGATATCCTGCTGTTCAGGGATACAATGATGCTAACTGGATATCTGATACAGTGGATTTCAAATCTATGAATGGATTTGTTTTCACACATGGTAATGCAACTGTGTCATGGAAATTCTCGAGGCAAATATGTATTGCCCGGTCTACTATGGAATCAGAATTCATAGCATTAGATAAAATAGCGGAAGAAGCGGAATGGCTTAGAAACTTCCTGGAGGATATTGCTAGTTGGCCCAAACCTATGCCAACGATTAGCATACATTGTGATAGCCAATCGACTATTGGGAGAGCCCAAAATACAATGTATAATGGTAAGTCTCTACACATACGTCGGAGACATAATACCATACATCAACTGTTCTCAAATGGCATAATATCGATCGATTATGTTGAGTCGAAGGAAAACCTAGCGGATCCACTAACTAAAGGTTTACCTCGAGAGTAAGTTGAGAAGTCACCGAGGGGAATGAGCTTGAAGCCTATAATCTAAGAATAGTCACTGTGGAATCCCTACCTAGCTGACTGGAGATCCCAAGATCTAGGTTCAAAAGGGACAACAGAAACTTTATGCAATTCAAAATAAGTACTGAAGAGTTTTGTACTCTTTCCCATTCCGACAATGACGCTGAGTGCTGTCTGTCATGGTTAGGATAAGCTAAGGCTTTTAATGATCACTATATTAGAAGATGAGTCCTAACGGTGGTAAAGACAGATTACCTCTTCATAGTAGATCACCTATTTCAAGTAAGAAGTGAGGCCGCTTCCATGGGAACTTTTAAAGGCAGGTTACCCTAAAGTACTTGATGAATCCAGGACTATTGTTCAGGGCCGAAATGAACACAACCGTAGAACGGGATAATGGTCGAAGTAAAGCTGTGTGTTGGCAATTGTCTTGGTTTACACCAACGGCGGAACAGTTCAAAATTATGGGTCACTGGTTTGCCAAGTAAATCCGATTGTTTAAAGCATGCTTGATTTCTGTTTAATGACACCTATATAGGCAACAAGAATTAATACAAGAATAATTATAAATTTGGATATAATATATTATGATGACAGAAAAAAATATCCTTAATCATTATCATCAACTAGTGAATAATAAATATGAGAAGATTAATAATAGAGTTACATATTCTTTGTACAAAATATTTTGTAAATTGGTGTTGGATATAATCTAATTGATTATGAGTCACACAATTATCTTGAAGATCTAATGATAACAATGTAGATTAATTATTAATAAAAACCAAAAGTGAAGTAGGGCTAAAGCACCACAAATTTGTTGTTTAAGGAAAAAATAAAAAAACACAAGCAAAACGTTTTTGGCAAAATTAAAAAGTAAGAAGAGGATTATTAAGAGAGGTATATGAACATGAATGTGATTAATTACCAACCTAATACAATAATCACATACTTGAAGGGTAATTTTACTATACCTCCCCTGAGCTATGGGGTTGTGTGACAAGTTATTCATATATTATTGATATAAGACCGTTTTTTAAAGTTAATTTAGTCTGTCAGTTAAATAGAAAATTATCAAAATAACCTTGCACAAGAATCAAGACCTAACATTCTAGATTTTAAGATTTTGTTGTACGAAACATAAAAGAAATGGCTTGTAAAAAATTATATCAATTATTACAAGAAATGTCTTGTACCAGACCATTTTCTTCCGCAAACATATTACTAAAAACAGAGTCCGTCTTCCCCAAACATAACTTTACGGTCACATCGCAATCGAGAGCCACCATTTTCTTCTACAAACACATGAAAAATATAATTTTATTGCTTTGTTGGGCTTATATTAATTTATATCGTTGGAAATTAGCAAACTTAAATCTTTTGACTGAAGTTCATAATTTTGCAGCAGGTTTTGCATAAAAATTACTCTACCTGGTATAAATATTAAGTATTTTTAAATTGGAAAATAAAGACACTAGACGATAAGTTTTGTGCCATTTTATATAACTTTTTTCCGTAAAAGTTGTTGTGATTGACTTGTCAAATCACACACAGTCTATTAGGAAATCAAATATTGTAATTTAATGTAATTACCTAAATACTCTCAGCTACCTAACGTCTATATAACTTATATACACATCTAGGGATTGTGTTAATAATATATAATTAAGTAATTAACTTACCAGAAACTGAAACAACCCCATAGCTCAGGGAGGTATGGAAAAATTACCACAAATTTGAAACCCTTTTGAAATCTCTTTTGATCTTTGAGACCTAAGAGATTTTAACAAGATAACTATCATCAAGACAAAATTGCAAAAAGAGAAAATAATAGAAGGTCTCATATAATCATTACTAGCATGTTCTATCATTTTATTTTTGTTGAAGAAAAGGTACTTTAACATGAACACATGGGAAGGTGCTGCCACTTATTTCACAGAGTGAGGAAATTTGAATAGAAATCCTAATGATTGAGACCTTCCAAATAGAGGTAACAGAAAAATAAAATTAAAACAAAAGAAAAAAAAAAGAGAACCAGAACCAGGGAAGTGGGTAATGAATTTGGCAAATTGCCCTACTATATTTTTAAAGTTTTAATAATGTCTACGTATTGCTATTGTTAGAAAATATTATTGATATATATATTGGTTTCTTCTTTTAATGGAAGATGCTTGTGCGGAAACTTATATGAACAATATTGTAAAAAAAAAAAAAAAAGGCAGAATTTTGCTTTGTCAAGTAAGGGTAAAACTATAAAGATTGTTGGTAGATTTTGTTAATCATGACTTTTTTTTTTGGGGTAAACTTTTGTGAGTTCTCTATTCTTTTTCAATTTGAAGGCTTTTGGAGGATTTGCGAATCCACTCAAAGATAACAATAAACCATGTTATTCATTAAGATTTGATTAGATTAAGAAACACAAACAGGGGCTTAATTTGGAGGTTTATAATAAAATAGTGATATTGACCCAAAATGTACATCATATGTAACGAGAGGGAATTAAATCTGTCTCGATACGGTTTTTGAATCTCATGTTTTTGGACTAACAACGGAGATCGTGAGATGTATTATCACATGTCCCTCTCCCACTAAGTATTTTATAGTTAAAAGTTTCTATTACACTAATATCTAATTTGTTTAGATTAATCGCGGCTAAAAACATAACCTAATTAATACTAGTGGATTATGTGATATCTCCAAATTTTAACACTTAAAATTTTATTCACTAATCTTATTAGTCTAAACTAATATGACTCAATTAAACAATTTAATCAAGTGTTCTTTTTAGCGAGCTATTTCAATTTTAACTTTTAAAATTTTTAGTTCACTATTTGAGTTTAAAATAAATTTGGATTAAGCAATTATTTAATTAAACTATTTAATTAGATATAGGTGACTTATGTTATTTTATGCGGTACGTAAAGTTGTATCCTAAGTGCAGACCACACTACCGTCCATTCGAAATCAGTTAAAAAAATTTATGTCCGGGTTTCCATCCTATATACCAAATTAAATAACTAGTTTCCTATAAATTATCTTTTTCCTGAATTTTAAAATTTTAAACTTATGTAAAATAAACTACTTAATTTTCATAAATGCATGTATTAATCTAGATTTAAACTATTTAAAATTATGCATAACTTTTATGTTTTAAAAAACTAAACATGCATCCAATGTCATGGCATGTTATAACGCATGAGTGGGCATCCTATGTTAAATGACATGTTATTTAAACAATTTGAATTAAAGCATAAATACAACAAAACTAATGCGTTGAACGAGCTCTTATTTTTCTACACTAATCTAATTAGTACATAAATCACCAAGACATCACTTGGTCTTTAACTCTTGCTCCATGGAATAGTTTGCGTAATGTAACTCCTTACGTTGTTGTTGACGATAATAGTTTCACCATTTACATAAAAAAGGAATACAATATGAAAATTACATAAAGAAATATTTTTTTACAATATTTACAAAATGACATTTTGGCCTTACATCCCAAAATAAATAAAATAAAAATAAGAGTCGGAAAAATTTATGACCAATGTATTTTTTTTTAAAAAAAATATAAATATTCATAAAAATAAATTTATTTTATCCCATAAAATAATTTATTTTTATGCACACTCATGTGACATAAAAATTTTATTTTTCATGCATCTCATATATAAAAATGAACAAACAATAAATATCTCATAATTAAAATAAAAAGAGAAGTTTAGAATTCTTTCCAACCTCGTGTTGGACAATTATGACCCATAGCGTCACTATTTGTAAAAGATATTGTGGTTTTTGTACAAATTAATCATGTGACAATGGAAATTGCATTTTATCATTTGGTATTAGATTACTTTAATATATGAATGATGAAAGTCCTTATGATTAGTTCCGGATTATAAGATATGAGACAATATCAATCCACAACGGTTTAATCATTAAACATCCCTAGTTGTAGTATTATCGAGACTGGACATCGATAATGCAGAATATACTAGTATCGCACTTGTGCGTGTTATGAAAGCTTAACATTATAGTTCTCATATTTTAAGTATTGGATACTTATGCAAGTGTGATAGGAGGTTGTGTTTACCGATGGTACGAAAACAGCTTCTCTCTGGATAAACCCCTCAGAATCCCATTGGTAGTATGACTATGTGTCTATGGGAATCCGATTCAGGGTAGGTGTATTGGTCTTAACCTGAGACTTACATCGCTATTACTTGCGACAATCAATACGTTTTGGTTTTGGTCGTCCATGACTTTAACAGGTTCTGCGTACGCCTCTTCTGGGTTTATTGAGAATCGTAGTGTATTGGGTGTGATGTCAAGACGGAAGTGTCACTTCAGTCATATGGAGATGATGATCATACAGGGATATAGAACTGGTACTCTAATATGTTGCAACCATCGGGATAATATGACAAGGTCATGATTATCCGATAAAAGAGACTAGTTGCTTGTGATCTTATATATACTCCGTACGAGACAGACACTATTCTAGCCCTAGGCCTTGCATGTGACATCTGATACTGGATCACAATAAGCAATACTACGTATACTACGCCTGACATAGATTATATATTCATTTAAGAATATTTCTAGAGAATTGGGTAGGCATGGCGCTTTGTTAGAAGCCAACCATGTCTCGTAAATCGGTAAAAAGTGGTACGAGGTACACACGTTTTGGATAGTCTGACGACCGAATTTACAGCCAATATATCCAGGATCTCATGGGTCGCTTCCCGAAGATTCACCGATGACGTATGATTCGAACATAATTAATCTAGGATTAACTGCGGAGAGATTTTATCTGGGATAAAATTCTATTAGAAGAGAGAGAACAATTAATTTGGAATTAATCGATAAAATAATATATTCGATATATTAAATGAAATTAGATTTCATAACAGAATTAAAATTGGATTTTAATTCGAGCGAACGAATTAATTTAGAATTAATTTACGAGCGACGTGAATAGTAATTTTGCTAGACACAATTATTTAATTAAATTTGATTTAATTACGTTGCAACGGAAAATTTGTTAATTCAGAATTAACGAACCGGAGGATGGGATGTGTTTGCGGCCCACTCGGATTTTGAATCAAATGGCGCCCACATATCACATCACAAGTCACATCACTTGTCATTTTACTTATCTTTTTGGTGATGGAATTTGGTGGGTGGTTGTTAACTTGTAAAACACACAAGTTGAAAGTGATTGAATTAATACCAAATATTTGATATATCTTTTTCTTTTGATTTTGGAAATCAAATTAACAAGTCAAGCCATGCACTCTCTCTCTTTCCTCTCCACCCATTCGCGCCCAAAATCACTTTTCTCTCTAAAACTTGGCTTGGCCGAGAGTTTGATAGAAGAAGGAGAAAAATTATTGTAATTTTTTAAGTGCTAGCACACATCAAAGAATCATTCTAGGTGATAGGGAAACCATTCCCAAGAGCTTGGAATCTCAAATCTCAAAGCTTGGAGCTTGGATTTAACATTCAAAGAGGAGCTTGGAGGAACTTCTCAAAGCAAATTTTTATTCTACACACATCCTACAACCAATCAAAATGAGTATAATTTCGCTATACTTCTTTATGTATTCACATGTTTTATGCTTGGATTGATCTTGGGATGACTTTAGAAACCCAACAATGGTATCATGGAGCCTATTTGAGCATGAAATTTGATTAGGGTTTATATACTAAAATTTGGGTATTTTTGACTTGAGCATGATTTGATCAAATTATTTGTTTGAGTATGCTTGTATGTTGATAACTTAGAGTTATGCATGATCAATTTGATGAAAAATTAATTGGATTAATTTTGCCCAAAAATCATGGCTTGGCCGAATGTGTATATGCCCAAAAGTCATGGTATTTTTTGTTTTTTAAATCATTGGAAGTGTTTAAAATGATGGATATATTGATTTGTGATTTAATTGGATTGAAATGAAAATTGATATAAAAAGTCCTTCAATTGCCATGACTAAAGAAGCATGTAAATGAATTGATTTTATTTCAATAATGTTGGACATATATTGAAAATAATGATGCATGATTAATTAATTAATTGATGTTTTGAAAATGTTAATTTAGATAATTAATTAGTGCAATACACTTTAATTAATTAAATTGTGAAATTTGGAATAGTAGAATTTAATTAATTGGGCTTAATTTGGAATTGGGCTAAAAATGTTGTATTTGTGCCTAATGGGCTTGGTTGGGCCAAGTTGGTTTAGGACAATTGGATTGGATCCAAATTGGGCCTAAACCATTCCATTAAGTCCAAATATAACAAATGGACCTTTAAACATTTAATTGGGCTTAATGGGCCAAAATTGATTTCTTGGCAAATAGGGTGATTCCTTATTGGTCCTTGGTATTTGGGTTTGACCCATATTGACCAAAGCCCATGCCTTAAGAAATTAATTGAAAGCCTATTGGACTTTAATTAAATTGACATTGGATGTTAATTGGGCTTTGAGACCCATTAAAATTAGATTTAGAATCTAAGTCTTAAAGGCGTATTAAAAAAATGTAATAATTTAATTTGGAATTAAATATAGAATTAGTATTGAATAAAAATTCAGTTAGATTTAAATTGTAGTTCGATATAATTCAAGAATTCGTACTTTGAGTACTTATTCTAAAACGAGTTGGACTCGCGCAAATCAAATCGTTGTTTGAACATTGGATGATCACTTTATTCAAAGATTAATTAATTGGATTAGATTGATTGAATAACATGCTTTGTGTGAATACATGAATGTGTTGTATGAATAATGTATATCAGATGGATATTAGAAGGGTGAGGGCAATTTTGGAAATTGTTGTAATAAATTTAGAATTTATTAAATTGGACCTGCGTGTCCGGCCTTTATCTCTCAATTCTTTGTAATTCTCTTCTCACCTAATTCCCCTCAATGTTAATGAGGTTTCTTTAATTATATTATGTAATTGGGTAGAAGTTAGAATAATGCTAGCCGGGGAGAGGAAATGAAGTGATTTATTCTAGGAATAATTTTGTGAGATATCCATCTTCATATCATTATTAATTTATTTACCGCGCCTTATTATGCTTTTAGAATGCATGCTTAAGGGTGCATGATTAATCAAAGATAATAAATTGGTTGCCAATTTACGCAAAAAAACCCTCAACAAATATTAAGCGTTTTCCTTCTATTGAGTGATTCATTCTCAAGATCCAAGATTGGCAGTAGTTTGTTGGCCAAAGTCAAGACCTTTGTCCATTACGGATGTGTTTGAATCATGAAGGCTTTGTCCATATCGTATGTATTGTCCAAGTTGTGATTTGTTGGCCAAAGTCAAGATCACTTCTTGTCCATCGACATCGATTACGAAGCTTTCCAAAGTCAATGGGTCCCGCTTAACTGGAATCATTAAGCTTGTTGTGCCAAAGCCAAGGCTTAGTTGATTTTGAGGAAAAAGGTTAGGAAAATATATTGGATATATTGGCATAAATATTGTATATATGTTTCGGACTTAGAGGTCCACCTACCGGATCTAAGAATTGGATGAGATCCAATTGATATTAGAGATCTACCTAGTTAAATATCATACAGCTTGTTGGCCAAAGTCAAGGTTGTGTGTTATTTAACGGGATCCTAGCCCACTAGGAAATTGGGTTTCCCGAGTACTCAATAGAGGGTCAGAGGCTCGCCGAAAAATATTGGGAGGCCAGTATTGAATTTGCAATTACTTTCAAGTACTTGGCTTTACGCGCTTTCAAATTATTTCGTCAATTATATTTATTAGTTGGACTAATACTTATCATTTTTCTTGTAACAGTTAGACTGTACCCATACATCGTTAATTGAATATTTTGACTATTGCAATTAAGATGACAGGAAAGAACAGTGTCAGAGATATCGTCATGGGCGATAATGTCTTCAATGGCGCAAACTTTTCTGACTGGGAAATAAATCTCAGGATTATCCTGGGATCCAAGAAGTTGCTCTACACTATAGAGAGATCTATTGGGCCTAAGCCTAGATCTGATCAGTTACTTGAGCTAGAGCTTTGGAAGACTCAGAGCGATGACAACGCGACTGCTCAATCTATAATGCTTGCTTCTATGACTCAATAATTCCTTTGTCAGAATAAGGGATTGGATCCCTATGAAATGATGGTGAAGTTGCATGATCTTCATCCATCTGATCTTCATCCATCTAATCTTAGAACGCAGAGATATGAGTTACAAAAGAAGCTCTTTCGAGCTCGTATGTCAGAGGATACATCTGTCGAGCACCATGTGTCGCAGATGATTGCTGACATCGAAGAGCTGGGACAGATGGGCATTGTATTCGAGGCTGAGACTTCCATAGATTTAATTTTACAGTCTCTGCCAGACACTTGGAGTGGGTTCATCATGAACTATAATATGATGAACCAAGACCATACTCTTGGAGAGTTAATGTCCACAATACGCGAAGCATAAAAAGAGCTCCTAAAAGGCAAGAAGCGCGAGGCACACTTTGCTTCAACATCTCTCTTCGTCAAAACCTTCTTGGAATGGTAAGGACAAATCCCAAGATGTATGTCTGCAGTGCGGCAAGCGGGGTCACTGGAAGCGTGACTGCCGCGAATAAAAGGCACATATGAAGGAAATCAAAGCGGGCAAGACACTGGCTTCAGATATGTTTGTTATAGAAATAAACATGTCTACTACTAGTTTTAAAAATTGGATTTTTGATTCTAGTTGTGGTACTCATATATGTACTGATGTGCAGGATCTGCAGATTAGCAGGAGACTGGCCTCAGGGGAGATTGATCTACGCATTGAAAATGGGACACAAGTCGCTGTTTTGGCCGTTGGCACTTTTATTTTGGAACTGCTCTCGGAGCATGTACTTAAACTTACAGACTGTCATTATGTACCTAGTTTGACTAGGAATATTATTTTTGTATCTTTATTAGTCCAATGTGGCTATTCTTTTGTATTTAGAAACACCGAGTGTTTTATGTATAAAAATGATATGGAGATTTGCACTTCTGATGTAGATAATGGTCTTTATGTTTTGAATATAAATCAATCTCAAACATATAATGTAACAAATAAAAGGATTAAAGTAAGTAACAAAGATGAAGCTTATATGTGGCATTGTCGTATGGGACACATTAATAAGACACATATATCCACACTTTCGAAGAGTAGATACTTGGACGGATTTGATCCAAATTCATATGACGTCTGCAAATCTTGTTTATTAGGTAAAATGCCTAAAACACCTTTTAACGGTAAAGGTACACGTGCCACCAAACCGTTATCCCTCGTTCATAGTGACGTATGTGGGCCCATGTCTAGCCAGGATAGAGGTGGATATGAATAATTCGTAACTTTTACGGATGATGCATCGTGTTATGGTTATGTGACACAAGTCGGAAACCTTTGAGAAATTCAAAGAGTTTCGACACGAAGTAGAAAAACAGACCGGCAAAAATATTAAGACATTACTGTCGGACCGTGGTGGCGAATACTTAAGTAATGACTTTCTTGATTACTTGAAAGAATATGGTATTCTTTCACAGTGGACTCCTCCCGGAACACTACAATTAAACGGCGTGTCCGAATGGAGAAACCGAACTTTATTAGACATGGTAAGGTCTATGATGAGTCGCACAGGGCTACCTATTTCCTTATGGGGATATGCATTAAACAGTGCAATACTAATTTTGAATAAGGTTCCGTCAACGTCTATTCAACAGACTCCGTATGAGATATGGACATGAAAGAAACCGAGTTTCTCTTTTCTGAAGATTTGGGGATGCTGGGCATACGTAAAACATTTGGAAGGTACCAAACTTGAACCCAAATTGGATAAATACCTATTTGTAGGATATCCTAGGGAAACTAAAGGATATTACTTCTATCACCCATAAGAGAACAAAGTATTTGTTACTCTACATGCGGTTTTTCTTGAGAAGGAATTCCTGGATGCAGTGGTAAGTGGGAGGAAAGTAGAACTCGATGAAAATCGGAGTGATACTGTTCCTGACACAGAATTCTTAACGGAACATGAACAGTTCATCAGGGATGAAACTGTACCACAATATTCGAATACACAAGAACCACATAGGTCGGAGAGATTCAGAAAACAACCGAGAGGTATGAGTTTCTGATCTCACCTCATGTGGATATTAATCTTAAGAAGATAATGAGGTGGCTACGTATGAGGAAGCGATACAGGATATCGATTTCGCTTTATGGCGAGAAGCCATGAAGTTCAAAATGGATTCCATGTACACCAACCAAGTTTGGACGCTGGTTGATGCACCGGAAGGCGTAAAGCCTATTGGTTGCAAATGGATCTTCAAGAAGAAGACCGACATGGATGACAACATACAAACGTACAAAGCTAGGCTTGTAGCGAAGGGGTATCGTCAACGACATGGTGTCTATTACGATGAAACTTTTTCCCTAGTTGCCATGATTAAATCCATTCGGATAATGCTTGCTATTGCTGCACATTTCGATTACGAGGTATGGCAGATAAATGTCAAAATCGCTTTCCTTAATGGAAATATTTTGGAGGATGTTTATATGCAATAGCCTGACGTTTTTGTCGTACCACGACTTGCAAACAAGGTTTGTAAGTTAAATCGATCCATTTATGGATTGAAGCAAGCATCGCGTTCTTAGAACCAACGTTTTGATGAGATCATAAAAGAATATGATTTCGTTCAAAATGAGGATGATCCTTGTGTATATAAGAAGGTCAGTGGGAGCGCACTGACATTCATTGTCCTTTATGTTGATGATGTATTGCTTATTGGCAATGACATTCCCATGTTACAATCGGTGAAAGCTTGGCTTTCATTAAAATTCTCTATGAAGGATCTAGGAGAAGCAACCTTTATTCTAGGAATAAAGATCTACCGGGATAGATCTAGAAAGCTGCTTGGACTCTCCCAGAGCACATACATTGACAAAGTGTTGAAGAGATTCAACATGGATCAGTCCAAGAGGGGACTGTTGCCAGTGTCACTCTATTTAAGGACATGTGTCCTAAAACTCAAGATGAAAACATGAGTCGGATACCGTTCGTCTCGATAGTCAGATCGATCATGTATGCCATGATATGTACGCGACCTGATGTCTTGTATGCTTTGAGCATGTGTAGTCGCTATCAGGCCGATCCAGGTGATGGTCACTGGATGGCGGTTAAGAATATCCTTAAGTATCTTAGATGAACTAAGGATGCTTTCTTAATCTATGGAGATAGAGAACTTGAGGTAATATAAAAAAGCCACGTTCACTTGGTCGATTGAACCCTTGGGTAGGGAGACCTAATTGTGGATAACCTTTCACCGATAAGAGCCTAAGCCATACCATTTTAAGCCTACATGAAGCCCGCATGTGTTATCCTATAGAAGCTTCTCTTATGCTTGTGTTTGGTCCCCCAATCATTTGAAGTTGTTTGAATTTTTTACCATGAGATGTAAAACTTGTTAGGTTTTTTCAACTGGGACAAGTTTGTATTTCATGATGATTGAGCCAAATACTTTGAAATGATAACGAACCACCTTGTATGCAAGCCTTGTTGGGCCTAAAAAGTTTAGTTATGATCCAAGAAAGCCAAAACATAAGTTTGATACTTCTACCAACTTTCATCTAGAAAATTTACGCTTTATTTTTTTTTTTCTATTTAGATATCTTTAAACATTTATAAGCCCATCCTAAAATAACTGTGATTACTAAGGGTCTAATTTATCGCTTTTAGATAATAGCACGATCCACATATTAGGTTTAGTCATTATATATATGGATCTAATACTATCTTTTAACAATAAAACTAAACCAAAGTAGCCAATGTTTACCTCTAGTATAGGAGAGAATGAGTTTATGTACCCCCGTTGGTGTATAAATACAGCCAAACCTATGCCAGATATCGACTTACCACGTATGTGGGAGGAATAAAGTTGGAAGGGTATATATTGATATTTGAGTTTACCACTCATCTCATGCATTACATGCATACATTTATCATGATAATATTTTGTGATGTAGCTATCATAACGACCCGTTAGGTTAGAAAACAAAGTAGAATAGTGAAGAAACAGTTAGCAGAATCAGAAATGGCCAGCTATGGCAGCTCATATATAAATCAGTTGGAAACCACCGTGAATAAGTTGGAAGAAACACCACTGACCCTTGCCAATGCTCTTACTAACCTGATAGTGCCTCGAGTATTAGAGGCTGAAACTAACGAAAGAAGGCATAAGGAGCCCAAAAATAAGATAGCTAAGGAGATCCATATTCTAGATGATATTGAAGACTTGCTCGAGTACGATGTGGGATAAGTTGCCAAGTCTCATACTAAGGTTGAACTGCAGAATTAAAAGAACAAGTAGAATCAATCCCCCAAAAGATTAAGGGTAAACATGAAGATCTCATAGATTATAGTGCCATGGCTTTTGAAGAACAACTCCTTATCGAGTTTAAGATGTCTGGTATGACCAATTTTCGATAGAAACGGAGACCTCAAGGCACACCTTCTATGATAAGTGCTACTGGCTTGTCTGAGTGCTAAGTTCTAAAGATGTTTTGCATGTCGCTTAAAGGAGCACCGATGATATGGTACATAGCTAGAAGAAGAAAATAAACAATGATTGGAGAACCTTGGTCGAAGCATTTATGAACCAGTATGTCATGGATATAATGATTGATTTGAAACTCTATGACTTAGAAAATACCAAGCAGAAGAAAGATGAAAGCTTCGAGGATTACATATATCTTTGGATAAGACAATTGTTGAAGATGCAGACAAGGCCATCGGAAAATAACTATATCAAAATTATCATCAAATGGACCAATCCCTCTATCTATAAGAAGTTGAGGAGGATGAGTTCCATGATCTATAACTTCCGGCAATTGAAAGATATTGTCATGGACATAGAGGAAGAAGAAGCAAAGAACAAGGAAATCTATGGCCAAGGGCAATATAAGAAGAGCAATAGAGGAGACTCAGGACACAATATAGTTAAAGTGAACATTGTCCACTTCTACAACTTGGGAAGACCAATGTCCAAGATTTTGGAAAAACTGGAGAGACAAGGCTTATTGAAATCGATGGAGCCAAAGCCTGAGCCAAACCCAATATTGAACAAACTTGATCCAACTCTATACTTCTATTTCCACCAATTCCCAATGCATGAGACAGATAGGTATGCTGGCCTCTGGCATGAAATCTAGAATTTGATTGATACCGGTAGAATACCTGATCCTGAAAAAGCCTCAAACATAAACTAACAAAGTTCTAAATTATTGTATTTGGATCCTTATTCTTTCTCTTTGTCATGTAATGACTCTTTCGATAATGAAATAAATGGATTTTGCAAAAAATTTCTGACTCTTAACAAAATGAGCATGTCTAAACTCTTAAAAAATCCTAAAATTTGGAATCACTAGTAGAATGCTATCCTATATCATGCACTAAACTTGAAAATAGAATTAAATTACTTGGAAAGAATTTATGATGGCACAACTTATGGAGGGGTCAAACACTTAATAGTCATTTGACATTTTTCCAAAATTAAGGCTGAAATGACACTAAGTTAAGAAGATGAGGCAAATAAAAAATAAAAAGAAAAATGCGGAAAAAGTGAGGAGAAAAAGAAAAAGGAAAAGATAAAGGAGAAAAGATATAAAAGGAAGGGTAAATCCCATGAAAATTGCTCAATTGTTTGAATTATTTAGTAACTAGGAGTATCGTGAACCCCATAACTACTTTTGTGTCAAACAAAAACTCAAATATCGAGTATGCAAAGCAATATGAGTTGGTGAAATTGTTGAGTAACTAGAGACTTGCATCACAAATGTCAAGTCTTTAAGTCCAAAAAGTAATTTGACGACTTAAGGAAGCAATGGATGAAGATAAACTCTATATAAAATAAAACTTTTAGCAAATTATGAAACCTTGTTGATCCTTAACTAGGTGTTAAAGTACCCTAGTGATGGAAAAGATGAGATGAACTAAAGTGTTAACACTGATCTACACTCGGCACTAACATAAACTAATCCTGGCTATACTCATTTTTGTATGAGAATCACACACACTTATGGAGAAGAATTTGAAAGGGTAAATCGTGGGTTGAAATTAAGTTTGAATTCAGATAATGATCATACTTTGAAATGAGACGGGATTTTCCAAAATAATTAAAAAAAACTTTTTTAGAATATGCGAATAATCATTCAATGACAAAAAATAACTTATTCAATGATTTGGGAATTCCGAAGGACAGCAGAGACAAACAGTGAGGCAAAACCTAATGATGTCTATGCAGTGAAGTATCGCAATCCATGCACACTCTCAAGTCGATGAAACGAGTATGCATCCAGAGATCATTTGAACACATGCATACATATGACATTTATTTTTAAGGAATATACAAAGCAAGTAGAGAAGAAGAACTCGCGAGAAGCGAGGATGTGGCAAGAGCCTCAAAGACACAGAGCATCCAAATCAAAGATGTAATGACGAGGCCCACCAAAAGAAGAATGTTAAGGGTAAAACCTGTTCAAAAGAGAATATTAGGGGCGAGGCCCACCTAAAGAAAAAGCATATGGAAGAAATGCCCATCAAATATATCTAAAGGCTAATAAGCCAAGAAGAAAATGGAAGAAAATCCCATCAGAAGGATTAAAAAGCCACAAGAAGATGGAAGAAAAACTCATCAGAAGGATCAAAAAGCCATAATCAGTTGGAAAAAAATCCTATCATAAGGATCAAAAAGCCATAGATAGATGGAAGAAAAGCCCATCAAAGGATATATAAAAGAAAAGCCCATCAGAAAGATCAGAAATCCATAAGCAGAAAGAAGAAAGGCCTATTAGAAGGATAAAAAAGCCACAAGTAAATAGAAGAAAAGCCCATCATAATGGTAAAAATACTGAGAAGTAAACGGATCAAAATTCCAAGAAGTCAAGAAACATATGGAAGAAAAGCCCATGAGATGGATCAAAATGTCAAAGAGAAAATGGAGGAAAAGCCTATCAGTCGAATAAAAAATGCCAAGAAGTATATGGGAGAAATGCCATCAGATAGATCAAAATACCGAGAAGCAGATGGAACTAAAAAACTATTAGTGGGATCAAAACACCACCAAAGTCAGAAGCAGATGGAACAAACGACCATCAGTCGCACTAAGACGTCAGTAATAGGAGAAGCAGATGGAATAAAAGGCCATCAGATAGAACAAACACTATCAACTGAAAGAAAACTCCAAAGCAGATCAAAATATTGCTCAAGATAATAAGTAAATCCAAAACATCTCACATGGATAAAATTCCATCAACCAAAAGAAAAACTCCTGAGTAGATCAAAAGGTTATTAAAGATAATAAATGCCTCCAGAACATCCCAAGTGGACCATAATACCGTCATCCAAGTTTAGAAATCCTAATGAGATCAATATTCCGCTCAAGAACATCTCAGATGGATCAAAATGATATCATCCTTAAAGAAGAAGTCACAGGTGGATCAAAATACCGCTCAAGTCAACCAATTAACCCAGAACATCTTAAAGAGATCAAAATGCCATCAAACATCAATCAAACAAAATAACCGCTACCATGCCTGGTAAGTATAGTGATGCCCGATGAACAAAGTAAGTAAAAATACATGCTTGACTTTTGATAGACTTGCCATTACCACACACTAAATAAGCCTACTAAAATGGAGGTGACTATAGACGCTGTGTTTTTACGCATTGCCCGATGATGAATCTCTTATAGGGACACTTTCTCAAAGCTTGGGAAATTGAAAGGATGATTGCTGGAAGAGAAATGGACTCTAGAGAATTCAATAAACACAACCAAATATTGGCCAGACATCACCTATATCCGGTCTACCTTCTTCTAGACTAGATAGACCGGGCATACTTAAACTTGAAACCCTAGATCCAATTGGACATAGAAAATGATTTAGTGAGTTTTATGATGATCAATCCTTGCAATCATAGGATCTGATTGATGCCTTCCAGACATGTAATTCAAAATACATGTCTGGCCGGACATATAATTCAAAATATATGTTCAGTTAGACATTAAATAGCTGTACCGACCTATCAATGACTATAAAGATCTTTAGTTACTATATCTAGCCTAATATTAATTGAGTTATAACTGACGAAAGATTGATAATTATTTTAGACAAAGGCAAAAGAGGGAAGGGATCATGCCTCCCTTCCATTTTTAGACCCAGCCTACCATAATAAAATGAGGCATTCCCCCCTTTCTGATGTGATCTAGAAAGATGTCTATTTGTTGGGCCATGTTAACGTGAAGTTGTGGCCGATTACATGGTTTGATCAGATTGGTATATTTGGGCCTTTTTGGTGGATTGGGAAGATTCCTTGGGTTCAAGAGTTTGGTCCATACATGAGACTTTATGTGAGGGCTTTATTATGTCTAAGGCAAGATTAGAATTGGTCTTGGACGTGCATGGGCTGCCTTGATTGATTTTGGGCTTAATTTCTGAATGGTGCATTAGTAGTAGACGGATGTATGTGTATGTACACACATTCGATGGTTACGACCTATCAATGACTATAAAGATCTTTATCCAGGCAGGTTTCCGTAGAACCTTCCTGGTTACTAGCTGTACCAACTTATCAATGCCATTTGCTTGGATTTGCGGCAAACGGTCAAACAGGTTTGCCACAAATCCCGCCACTGTTAATGCACCATTCGAAAATTAAGCATCAAGGCAGCCCATGCATGTCTAAGACCCATTCCAATCTTGCCTTAGACATAATAAAGCCCTCATATAAAGTCTAATACATGGAACAAACTCTTGAACCCAAGGAATCTTCCAAATCCACCAAAAAGGCCCAAATATACCAATCTGATCAAGCCATGCAATCAGCAACAACTTCACGTTAACTTGGCCCAATAAACAGATATCTTTCTAGATCACATCACTTTTACAGGGGGATATCTGGAAACTATTAATGAGATACTGAAATTGTGCTCTGAGAAAATAAGAGAGCGATAAAATAGAGAGAAGCAATAAGCGAATCGCTGAAATTTCCCCTTTCCAGCAAGCATCCAGGCTTCAGAAGTATTCATTGAGCCCACGACATACAAAGACATGACCTGAGGGCACCTCTTTCACTTTGAAATTTTTAGAGTTTCTGTACTAACACAATATCTCCGGCCAACATCCATCACATTTGGCCAGACATGCACACACATCCGTCCAAACATGCACACACATCTGGTAGCGTTCAA